>CAUYRT010106038.1:0-25242 GCA_963574885.1 Lepilemur ruficaudatus | reverse complement strand
CTATTTTCTCCTTTTACTCTACATCTCCACAAAAATGAACAGAATTATGACTTTTCAATAGGATCATAAACTTCTGTACACTCTTCAGGCATAAGGAGCATCTTCATTGAGCACTGGATTTACCTTTTTTGTAAGTGAACTGATTTTAATGCTGCTCTTTTCGATTTCCTTTTTTTAGAAATTATTCACTTTGCTAATGGGAAATGTAGAGTATACATCTCGATTTCTTTTCAACTCAAGTGGTTCTTTACAGAAATTGAGTTTCAATGTGATCAAATGCCCCAGAGGACAGAGATGCACTTGCAGAGACATGCTAATGCGCTTGGTGATCTACCTGAATGTTCAATCATTGCTCTGTGGTCTGAAAAAGTCACTGTGCTTCTTTCAGTGCCTAAATCACTATTAGGGAGCATCTCCAGCCCTGAAGAAAAAGATTCCTGAGACCAGAACATCTTTTGTGTTGTGATTTTGGAGATGTTTAGAAAAAGCCCCTGAAGTGAAATATCCCCTTAACCTGCTCGCTATGGTGTCTTAAATTCCCCATAAATGATTCCTTCCTTCAATTTAAGGTTTGTTTGCAGGAAGCTAGTGTTAAAATTCTCATTTTACCTGGGAAGAATAATACAACCATTAATACTATGTTATGAATTTGCTTACACATTAAGAGACACCAATGCCTTAAGGTACAGGTTAGGTTATATAAATGTGGAGGGAGAAGGAAGATGAATAAAAAGTTTTAAGTGACATTCTTTGAATATCCAAAAGGGCCTTGAGTGGAGAAAAGATTTCATAGTTCTTTCTATGGAAACCACCACCCCAAAACCTTTTTAGCTCAATGACTCTTCTCTAAGGCTTCTATAACCAGCCCAACATGGGGTGTTGGGACATGCATGAAAATTTTTTTCTTCCATTCTCAGACTATTCTTATTTTAGGTGGACTCAGACCCAAACCTATTTACTTTTCTTACTCCCTCCTACCTCTGTTATGAACATATCTCTGTTGTCAATTCTAGCTCTACTCTATGGCTTATCTCTGGCTGACCCTCCATCTCTGACTTATTGGACTTTCATCAGATCTTCACATCACGATTTCTGAATAAGGCTTATCCTAAGTGAAGATGCATGAGTAATGATGCCATTCCTAATTCACAGCCACATTCCTAATGTTCTTGCTGACAAAATGAGTAACTGGATAAAATGGTAGAGGTGCATAGGAAGGGAGAGAGTAGAAAGCAAGTCACCTGGGATTTTATATTTTGGAATGAGAAGATAAACAAAAGAGAAAAATGCATCAATTGGTCATGAGGATGGGACAGACTAAAACAATACAAATGCCTTTATTTAATCTTCTTTAAAAAATCCCATTATATTATACACATTTCCATGGGTTTTCATACATAACTTTTAATGATAATTTTTAGTAGTTTGAAATATTCACCCAGCCTACATATACTTGATTTGGCCACTTCTGTATATGTGGCTGCACTGATTTTCCCCATTTTTTTTTAAAGTTAAAAGATATTGCAATGCAAATCTGATCCCACATATAAGTAGTCCTTTCTGTGGAATTATGGCCTTAGTATACATATTCCCAAAGGTGGAATTACTGAGTCAAATTGGATGAACATATTGTCTTTTATTACGTGTTGTTTATTATAAAGAAAACAGATGTGTTCAATTGTATAAGTTTTACCACAGTCTCACAAACTTTGAACATTTTTATTTAAGCAAAATTGTTTTATCCTAGATGAAGAATACAATGTGTCCTGAGAAATGTTTATTTTTGATTCCTTCAATAATGGACAAGAAGATCCATTTTCCATGTTTTGTAATTTTTGCTTATATAAATTATTTTTTCATTTCTTTTACCTTATTAAAAATGAAAAACAAGACCCCAATGATCTTTAATAAGTATCATATAAACATTTTGAAAATCATACTTAATGAAAATATTTTTTAAACATTAACTTTATCCTAATTACTTTCATCTGTACAGACTTTTTATTATTTTGTATATGCTTATGTTATCCTGTTAATATATATTTTTTAAATCCCTCTTCTTCCTCATTTCTGGAGATGAGCTTGCCCATGGGATGAATTGTGCATTTATCAACTCTTCTATACCTATGGTCATTCATAGGTGATTTAACTTGTCTCTCACCCCTGTGGCTTTAAATATCACTTATATACACATGATTTGTAAATCTTTATGCCTTGGCTTTACTTCTCCCCTGAGTTTCACACAGGTTTCAACTGCCTCCTCTTTCACTCTACTTGGATGATCATCTCAAACTCAAAGTGTCCAAATCAGAGTTTTTGATTCTACCCCCTAAGCCTGTTTTCCCCCACCTTGATCCCACCTTAGAGAACAGAGCTATTCTATACCCAGTTTTGTAAGCCAGAACAGAGGATTAGTTTGATTCCTTTCTTTCCCTCAACCCCAGTTCTAATTGTCAGTAAATCCTACTCATTCTACCTCCTGCCTACCTAGAAGACCACAAGAATGACCAACTGGTCACCCTGCTTTAACTCTTGTCCCCTAAAATATGCAGCCAGATAGTCAAGTCAAGCCTTTCATTTACATAGGTCAGACTGCTTGATTCCTCTGTGTCAAACCTTCCAAAAGCTCCTCATCCCTTGTAAAATGCAACCCAAACTTCTTGTCCTGGCCATAAAAGCTCCAGATGGTGCTACATGATGGGTCCACACGCATTTCTTAATCCATGCCACTCTAGTTCGTGTTCATTTCTCCGTATACACATGGCACTTTTTATGTCTTTCAAATATGCCAACCTTGTTCCCACCTCAAGCCTTTGCTTCTACTGGACTCTACGTGGAATGCTTATCTTTTTGACATTTGTATGCCTGCCTCCTTTTTGTCACTTAATTCATAATACAAATAACACCATCTCCAATTTTAATTTTCAAAGAACCTCTCCCATACCACTCTGCCAAAAAAGAAAGTTCCCAAGTCACTGTTGATATACTGTCCTACTATTTTATCATAGTAATAACAATACCATCTGATATCATTCAATTTGTTTTTTAATTTGTCTTTTGTTTTTCTGTTTCACTGAAATAGAAACTCCGGGAGAATCATTGTCTTGCATCTCCAGAATCTCAAAGAGTGAAAGCAATTTAATAAACATTTACTGGATCAATTAATTAATGAGGGTTTTTTTACTGCTATAAATCTGATAATATTTTATGATGAATCTGGACACTAGTACATTATTTTATTTGCTCTTTCACAATTTCTTTCTTAATTAAAATTTAAATTTTTTGAATCAGAAATTCCTTCGCATGGTTCAAAAAATTGAAGCTATAAAAAGCTATGTATTCAAATCTTTCTCCTTAATCTCTTCCTGTCTCTTTAGTTTCATCACTCAAACAGGAAACAACTGTTTTTAGCTTCTTGTGAGTACTTTGAAATATTTTTATTTTCCACATTTATAAACACAAAAGATATCATAACATGGAAACTGTCTTGACTTAAATTTTTTCTTGTATCTAACCATATGTCTTGGAGATCTTAGGAAAGTTCCCTCTTTCTTTATACAACTATATTATATTCTCATTTAGTGACTATATTATAATTGGTAAAACCAATTTTTGTCTCCTATAAATAAGAATTTGATTTTTTATTATTTTACTTTTAATAATAATGCTGAAGTGAATAACTTTGTATACACTTAATTGTACATATGAGTAAATCTCCAGGATACTACCCAAATTGGAATTACTGTGCCAAAAGGTATATGCTTATGTACTTTTTTTTTTTTAGACAAGGTCTCTCTCTGTTGCCAGGGCTGGCATGCAGTGGTGTTATCATAGTTCACCACAACCTCAAACTCCTGTGCTAACGTGATCTTTCTGCCTCAGCCTCCTAGCAGCTGGAACTGTAGGAGTACACTACTATGTCCTGCCTGATTTTTCTGTTTTTTTGTAGAGACAGGGTCTTGCTATGTTGCTCAGGCTAATCCCGAACTCCTGGCCTCAAGCAATCCCCCAGCCTTGGCCTCCCAAAATGCTGGGGTTATAGGAGTAAGCCTCACATGGGCCTCATATGCTTTGTATTTTTGATAGATATTGCCAAGTTGTTTCCATAAATCTTACACAAATTACATGCCGATCAGTGATGTATGATAATAACCATTTCCTCATAGCTTTGCCAACAGGAAGTTTTATTAAGTATTTGGATTTTTGCCAATCTAATAGATGAAAAATGATATAATTTATCTTATTGTGACTGGTGATTGAACATCTTTAAATATGTGTAAAAGCCATTTCTACTTTTCTACACTGTGTTCTTTGCCAAATTTTTTAATTCGATTCATGTGTTACATTGAATAAATATTTACTGTGTGGCAGATAGTGTTCTATATACTTGAGATATGGCAAGTATGTAGATGAGACAGACATTGCAAATATGTTTATGTGTTTTGACTTTGCTTATGTTTTCCTTCCTTTGGCCTTGCAGTGGTTTTGATATGTAATTGAACTTTTACTTTCTTTCTAAATTTTGTCTAGGAAACTTCTGCTGCCAGTCAGTACACAAGGTATTAATATATAACTTTTGCACTCCTGAGTGAGCTTCTCACCTTGAGAAAGTATGTTTTTTTTGGTGCCTTTGAAGTACTGCCACTGCTGGGCCTCTCCTCGCTCTCTTCTCTTTTCTTCCTCTTGTGTAGCTTCTGCCAAATCTCACTGATCTGTAGTCACTGCACAATTTTTGCCATATGTATATTATATATTTCTCCTAGTTTCCCAATGTAAATGGAGTGTGTGGGAGAGATCTTTTTTGCTTTTATATAATTTCTGGGAGGAACAGGTGAGGGGAAGGGGCTGACATAGACAGCCTTATTCATACCAGAAGTCTCTATTTATTTTTATGAGATACATGTAAATATATCTGCCCCCCAACCCCTTAGCTATTGTCACCAAAACAACCAGAAAATGTTTTGGCTACTTGCACAGTGGCCGGTTGGGAGGATTGATGTAGGGAAGATTCGTTTTTCAAAGGGCACTGATATGGGATGTGAATTCTCCAATCGGAAAATCATCAAGAAGGTAGAACACAGGGAATCGCAAAGTACAAAATGGCAGAGAAACTCTGACTTCCAAGACAGCGCAATCTTATATAAAATATCTCTCTAATATCTTCACTAACAGGAATAAAGATACACATATGCTAAAGATACTTATATCCTCAATAAAAATGAAAATCCTATGCAATTTGCAGCATGGATACTAAATCACTATATATAGAATTTTCCTATTTCTGGGAAAAATGTATGTGAATTTTCTGTTTCTCAATTGATATATTTGCCTGAAAACTGATTGGGATATGTTGGGTCTTGACACTGCCTATTTTATGTAGCATCTATTCCTAGGCATATTGAAAGAGTTTGTGATGAAATGAAGTAGAAACTTTTAGATTACAATTCACCCAGTTAATTGAAGATTGGGTCTGACTAATACCTTCTCCCCATTGTAATCAACGGAATATAGAGTCAACATGTGAGATTCTATATGCACATTAACCAGTTCACAAACCGCTGTGGTTCAAGCACAAAAAGTAACCGGGATGATCTGTTTCTCGACCAGTCTCTGTGGTTGACAGTAGCCTCCTAGTACTGGTTGTGTCTCCCCACCGACTGGGAGGTTGACTGTCCTCAGCAGGTAGAAGGGGAGAAGAGGGGAACTGAGAAAAGACATGGAACAATAAATATATTGACAGCTTTAGTTATAGCTAAATAAAATCTATATAGCTCTATTTTTGATGATTTTTTAACTTTTATAATCCAGGTACTCAAACAAAAGGCAAAAAGTGGTTCATTTGTTTTCTGCCCTTATAAAATGGGAACCCCATAGAGTTAGTTCTGAAACGTAAGATTCCACTTAAAGAAATATCTTCAGTAATAATAGAGATTGGTGATACTGTCTTCATTGATACTGGAAAAGTAAAGCTTATAGGATAAAAGAAACCGGTGGGCATTCGCCAATAAATTGGGGTATAGATTTGCAGTTTGAGATGATGGAAATAGAAATCGGTGAGGGATGAGCAGCACCAGATATGAGTGATGTGGAACCTGCGATCAGAATAACTTAATTCTTTCACAGAATATCCTTTAGGAACTATGTCTACCCTGCGATTTACAGTCCTTATAGATCCAAATGGCAAAGGGGTCCTTGCCATCCCAAGTCCATAAATCCAAAATTCAGTAAATTCAAGCCAGCTGTTTCTTCATTATTCATTAGAAAACGCTTAAGAGAAAATAGGCTAAGCTGAATGCTACAGGACATAGTTTTTAAGGAGTTTATTTATCTTGAACTTACTCCCGCCCATAACTCTAACAATGAGTAATGTCTTTCTGATTAAGTGAAGCAGCGCAAGGCTCTTGCCAGACCACAGCAGCCTGGCCTCTGCCTTACCGGGTGGACTCCCGCTCAGATTAATTCAAAGGACCTGCCTAGATGGATCTCTGCTCTCTCTGTAAGTTTGCTGATTTAAACATTTTGCTTGTTTCTTCTGTCCCAACAGGGGGGTTTCAAAGATTTAATTTCATGATGCTATTTATATCAATTAGGGATGGGCTCCAAAAAGAATCACCACATTTACTTCATAAGGCAGACAAGTGAAAGTTACCTAGAGGCAAAATGCTTCGTATTTCTACCCTCAAACGTGCCCCTGTAATTATCTAGTCCGAGTCTTTCGTTAGTACAGGTTCTGCACACAAACACTCCTGACTGTCATTGTTTCCCAAATCCATGAAATCGAATTAACTCCTAAAATTCACAGTCTTCAGTTTCCTTTATCACATAGGTACCCAAAGACCATGCACATCATCTCTAACAATTGTTCACATTACTTATTAAAAGTTAAAGAAGAGCACTTAGTGATTATTTGAAAATTAAGGACGTAAATATCTTTGACTTGTTGAAAGCTTTATATCTCATGTATTTCTTCTGAAGAGCTTTGTCATTCAAAGCTAGCTGTAGGCTTGCGGGTATTTACCCAGTGGCGACCTGACTACAAACATCTCTCACTGCCCTCCTCACCAGCTCCCTCTGCCTTTTATTGGTTATTCTCACGATTTTGTTATGAAATATTCATGTTTGGAATTTCAGGCTGCTCCATCCTGTCAAATATATGACAGTCACTTGGAAGGTGGCTGTGCATGTAAATTAATCAACCTTACTTTGCCTACCCAAGTACATCTTCTACTTCATTGGCATTGAACAAATAGCCATTTCCAGTGCACTGTGCAATGAGTGCAGACTTGGGAAATTTTTGTAGATTGTATAGATTTGGACAAATCTAGCTGGATAGTTGGTATTATATTTTTGAATTCTTTGTAAAGCCGTTTACGGATAAAGATAAGTGATGCAATTGGCCTTTCTCACAAAAGTTCTGTGTGAGTTCATTGGGTTGGTCAGAACTCAAAGACACACAATGAGCTTCACGGGCTCCCATTCACTGCCTTTTACTCTGGTTCTCAAACTTTGATCCTTGGAACTGCAGCAGCAGAATAATCTTATAAATTAGAACTCTAGGGATAAGGCCAAGGGCGCAATTTTCCACATAAATTTTCATTAAACAGTTTACAGTCTAAACACCTTAACTGACATCTTTACAATCTGGCCCTAGCAGGTATTTTGCTGCTCCTGTTTGATCAGTTTACCTTATAGGCACATTAAACTGTCCATGTTTTTTGGCATACAACCCTCTCTCATTCCTCTATGCCTTTGTGGTTTTCCCATCTAGCTTACCCACTGCCTTCTGATTTTCTTTAAGAACTCTTACTCATTCCTTATAACTCAGTTCAAATATTATTTTCCCACGTGGAGTCTGTAACCCTATCTTCTATGTCTCTAAGACTATTTGTATCTTTCTGGCATTAATTATTTTTTTACATCAGGATGCAATTAAGTATTTGCTAATCTGATTCACTTTTGTATTTTGAATTCTCAGGGACAAGAATCATATTTTTTCTTTAAAATCCTGTAATTATTGGGTTTATTTTCCTATAGCACTTATTCTATTTTCAACAATCTGCCAAATTCAACTTTGAAAATACTTTTTAAAATTACATAGAAATGTGAATGCCTTCCATAATATGTAAGGTAACATTTGTGTGCTTACTCTTTTAAATATGTCTTTTAATTTAAAGTACTATTTTAGAGCTTTCCAAAACTGTATCAGTAGCAAATCATGAGTTCACAGATTTAGGCTTCATTCATTAAAATGTGTTGGACAAAAAATGTCCCTTTGTAGCCTTGAGATACCTATCGGTCACTTGTCATTGGAATTCAATTTGCAAAAGTTATTTTGATGAGATATGTAGATTTCTTCAGAAGTTTGTTTAATGTGATGTTTTCTATTAATGAACTTTGATAGGAGTCATCAAAAATCCACTTTCATTACCTTTTCTCCAGTTTGAACCAAAACCATTTACTTTTTATTAGCCTGCAGAGAAGAAGAATCTATAGCCTGAATCATTTCAGTGATTAACAATGCTCACTACCAAGACAGTTTTATTTATTTTTAATCTAAGTCACTAGATGTAAGTCTGTTTCCTTTGGTCCTGTCTTCAGAAAAGATGGAAAACAGCATGTCACCATACTCTGCAGAGAAATCACTTTACGTTTGAAGACCATCACTAAGACTTCCTCCTCCGGGCTAAACAATCTCTGTCCTTTTAGCCTCCAAAATGGTTCTTGCAGTCCAACATGTTAATCATCTTTGCAGCTCTTCTCTGAGCACTTTCCTGACTCCCATAAATTGTGTATTTCATAATGCTTTTCTAGGTGAAGATTCAGTACTTCAGTACTTTTTTTGATTGCTTATGCAAAAGAGTATTTTTTCATGGCAATTTAGTAGAACTTTAGAGTCACATATTTTCAAGAACATTCTCCACTGGAAACTCTTCTATGTGCTCCAAAGATGATTAATATAATGAATTATAAGTGTAAGAAGGAATATTTTATGGATAGTTTCATTACAATTTGAGCATGTAAATTTAGCCAATTAATTATACCTCAGAGTGCTTTAAATGAATCACTGTGACTTAACTTCAGCAACCCCTAATAGAGCCTGACTACGCTGAGTTTAAATACTTAAAAAATAAATAAAGAAAGAAAGAATTTAAATACTTTTATCAATTTGAATTTACAAACCCATAGAAACATGGTATAAGACAGACAGTGAAATAAGATTATAAAATGACCATGAACAGGTCATTATTTTAGGAATGATGACAAGCTACTGTGGATTCAAACATGTCAATCACATATTCTCATGAGTTGTTCCTGGTGACCAGGCATCTACAAATGGGCATTGATGGCTCCCAGGTAATCTATGACCAAAAAAGATTGTAACTATATACACAGAAGCTAATAGGGCATCCACTTAGCATAGGAATTGTAATCATTAGAAATTCTGCTTTAGATACAAAAACGTAACCCTTTTGGTTTTATAATAATATTTTCTTTTTAGATTCTTTGCCAATACTAGAAAACTTCAAAGGCAAATGAAAGGTAGAAACTTATCTTAGTGTGTCATCACTGAAGAAATGTTGGAATTATATTAATATTTTTAGAAATTTCAGTGTTCCCAAGGAGACTGTTGCTTGGATTATTTCTAGTCCTTCTCTATTCCTGATAGAACATGGGTAGTCTAAGCAGTAGATCCTTCTTCAGTGTTAATGGCATACTCCAAATTGTATGAAAAAGATAAAGCCTCATTTTCCCACTGCCCATATCTGCCTCAAGAACAGTGATATTAAGAAAAAAGACCAAGGGCATTTAGCTAAGGGTGGAAATTTAGGTTAAAAAGGAGATTTGGATCTGTGTCTGTTACGTTGTATGTGTTAGTGTCAATTCTTTGGTCTTTTTATGAGAATATCTTCTCTTTTTTTTATCATACCCATTAGAATTTCAGTAACTGTACTGCTATAACAAACTAAGCCTAAGGGTTTGTATTGCTAGGAAGGAAATACTTGCCATGAACAGATCAGTCACAAAACTGGGTAGAGGATAGAGAAAAAAACATTTTCCAGACCTCTGAGAAATGCCTTGTCTAGGCAAAAAAGCAGTCAGTATAGAAATATTGATATATGGATATAAACGTAGACATATTTATCTATCTATCAATAAATCTATGTCTATATATCTTTATCTATCTGTCATCTATCTATTTAAGATATTACAAAGAATTGGTTAACATGATGGCAGGGAAGTTGAATCCACAGGGCAAGAAGTCAGGAAGGCAAGATCACAAGAAGACAGAAACTCCAACCTGCTGGCTGAAGCTGTTGTCACAAGCAACAAGACAGGGAAGATTTCATAAAGGAAAAAAGAAATTGTAGACTAACAAACGTTGAATTATGGCTCAAGGTATATCTAAGTATTTTTTTTTTAAAAGGAGTTTCCACTAAGTCAGGACAACCAGCACAGTTTCCTGTGCTTAAAACCAATTGATCAAACTTTAATTACGTCAGCAAAATACCTTCACAGCAGCACCTGTTAGTGTTTGACTGACAGACTGGGAGAAAATAAATGTATGTTACAAAATGACTCCTATACTTTCTTCTGTGCTTGTAGTTTATGTAGTCAATTTGACACATTAAAAAAAATCACAGATATGGGTTTGTGTTATTTTTAACTTTTTCACTGGGCATTTTTCTCATTCATGTTCTATTAGGGGCTGCTTTGGCTACTGCAATTGTGAGAACAGAAAACAGGGGTCTGATCTTGACCTATTGCAGACAAGGCTATAGATCAAACTGTTGTATCTAGATTCTAAATTAAAAACAAAACAGAAAGCAAACAAACAAGTGAAAAAACTGATGGTGGCATAAAATCAAGGAGCTGAAAGAAACTTAGGCAGCACTGTGCTTACTTTCTCAATAAGGTTAAGTGATGTTCTGATTGTTATAGTGCTAATTAGTAATAGAGTTATATCTAATGGCCTAATCATATCATATCTTAATAAGTAAGATTTAAAGACACTAATCCATGATATGTACATGTGGAAACCAAGGAAAAGAGAGGTTAAATAACATCCTCAAGTTACTGTTAGTAAGTTGGGTAGGATCTAACACAGGTGGCCTAATTTCAGAGACTGTTTTTAACCTTTTCTACCACGTATTCCAGCTTAGAAAACCTATCTCATGGATTCAGGTAAAGTAGTTTTTCTAGTAGTCTTTCATTTATCATAGAAAAATCATCCCAAATTACTTTTACCATATGGCAGTTAGGAAAATCAATCATCTAACTCTGTGTTTCTTAAGTTCCATCTTTTCCTTTTTATAACTTCATTCTTTCTTTGCCAAGAAAAGTACCTGAAATGTATTTTTATGTTTTGATTTGTGCACATCTGTTACTTTCCATTTACTTTCTCCTTCCTTCTGTGACTTCAATAGAAGAATTTTATCAAAGAGGTTTTTTGGGTACCCAAGGGTCCTCTCCTTGTGTTTACTAGCTTTCTTAACTGTAAAACTTAGTGTAGTTTCAATCTTATAATAGCTATTCTTTCTGAATATCTGAAGTCTAGATTCTTAGTTGAATGTTCTTTCCTAAATCACACACATTTAAAAATCTTTAGACATGGCACATACAAAGGATTAATCACAAGTCTAACGTGAATTTGGAAAATTGTTATTTCGTAGGGCAACGTGGAATCAGAAAACTTATATTTCTTAAACAATTTCTTCTGTAAATATAATTCTAGTAGATTTTACAATTAGATGGCTTGTTTCTGTAGAAAAATAAAACTATATTTTAAAAATAAGCCCCAAACATTAAGCAAACAAAAAATAATAATCAAAGAGTCTAAGGTAAGGATTGTATACATACAGAAAGAAAAGCACTATTTTAATAGCTTTATTGTGGTATAATTTATATACCATACAATTCACCTGTTTAAAGTATATAATTCATTAGTGTTTAGAATATTTATAGTAATATAACTGAATATTTCCAGAAACATTTCACCCCAGAAATAAACACTATACCTATTAACAATCATTTCCCATTCACCTCTCTGCCTAGCGCTAAGCAACCACTAATCTACTTTTTGTCTCTATAAATTTGCCAATTCTGGACATTTCATATTAATGGAGTCATAGAATATGTAACCTTTTGTAATTGGCTTCTTTCACTTAGTATAATGTTTTTGAGGTTTATCCAGGTTCTAGTATATCTCAGTACTTCATTCCTTTTTATTGCTGGATAAAAAATAGTCTTTGTATAGATATACCACAAGTTGTTTATCAACTCATCAGTTGATGAGTATTTAGTGTCTCTACTTTGGGCTATTATGAATGATGTTGCTATGAACATTCATGTATACGTTTTTGTGTATATATATATCTTTCTATTATATTTATTTGGGGTTCTATATTTAGAAGTGGAATTATTGGCTATATGTTAATTCTATACCTACAATTTTGATAAAACTCTGAAGCTTTTTTTTTGAGAAATAGCTATTCAAATGCTTTTCCATTTTCAAGTTGGGTGATCTGCTTTTTATATTATTGAGTTGTAAGAATTCTTCATGTATTCTAGACATAAATCCCTTACCGAATATGATTTACAGATGTTTTCTCCCATTCATTGAGTAGTTTTTCCTCAACTTTTTTGATGTTGTTCAAAGCACAAGAGATGTATTTCTAATCTAAGAAATCACCAATTTCTTTAAATATTTAGTATAACTCTAAACAATTAACTGATTAATTGGAGGAAGAAATAATGAGGTACCATTTCTAGAATCATTTAACATAAATTAGAGGCAGGTAGATAGCATGGCATTCAATGGCTGTATGTTGGACAAGGATCATTGAAATGACTATCTTAGTATTCTAAAATATTTGGAATGAGTATTTATATATGCTTTTATTTGTTTTTTCTTTTCAGATAATGCTCTCAGATAATGTATATAAGAATGTTTAAGGTAAGTCATTTGATTATCCTAGCCTTAGTTTATAGAAGTAATATGATTCTGCCTACTGAATTTTCTGTTTCTAATGAGATTTGGTTAGTCCATTCACTAGCAAACTCAGACAAATTTCTGTAATTAGTATTATAAATATTTATAAAAGACCACAGTAGACACAATTTAGCTCTTTGAATTTTGCATACATGCCACCGTATTTACCATGTCAAGTATTTCCCTTGCAAATTAATTTTTTTCATACTAGTGCATTCAAAAACAATAAGTCTTGAGAGATTTCCTACACCTATTAAACTAGAGATGACAAATTGCTGCTGAAATAAAATACAAGCATATTTCAAATGTCAACATTTGTCTACATTTTACATGAGTTTCCAGAGAAAGAGTCTCATCACAAAAGTATCCTAAATAATAGCTGTGCAATCTACTACATTATTTTATCCTGCTCTAGTTGACTCATTCATTCAGTTATCTGAAAACATTCATAACTTTAAACTCATATATCGGAAGTTAATCATCTTAGTATGTAATTACTTAAAGATTATGCCTTTATATATGTTCTTTGTATGAAGATGGTGAGGGCTTTGTATTGCATTCAAATTTCATACTATCTTCAACTTTCTAAATCCTTTAACAAGGAGGGCTAAGAAGTTAGTCAATAGCATTTATTTGAGGACGTAGTTAAAATAAAGAGGCAAATATCATGGTTTTGTCACTCTTTTCTATGTATAAAAATTGAAAATGAATTCTTATAATATTAATAGTGGAGGTAATAAAAATAAAAAAGAACAGGATCATTTTTCTGGAGGAAAATGTTACTTGGAGGAAACCAAGTAACATAAACAATGTTTAAGTGATTAAGTTATATACATTACTAATTGGCCCCTTGAATGACTCAATCCTTTTCCATTTAACTAGGTTGTCTCTCTCTCATAATCGTTCATTGTAAAATAGATTATAAATTGTGGTTTGAAAATACTGTGATATAATCATCATGATTTGTTATCCTTCTAGTAACAACATTAAAGTGATTGATGCCTTCTAAAGAGCTACAAAAACAAAATAAAATAAAATAAATAAAGTGTTAATAGTATTATAAAATCATAGCAGATATACCCTACATGAAGGTAGGGATTTTATCAGTAGAACTCTTTGTAATAAGCAATAGTGCTAAAGAAATAAACAGGTCACAACTTTATATAAAGCTCTTCTCCTTCTCAAGAGAAAGCTGCTTTTTTACATGAAGCCTCTAATGTAACATAATGCGATTTGAATCCTTGTCCATGAAGTGCTTTGTGCATTTCTTTTTTTTATTGTCCTGGGCCCAGCCCCTGCTGAGACAAGTCTGCTGTGAGAGATTGAAATTCTCTCCTTCACTTCAGCTGCAGCTGCCAAGACTCTGCCTTCCAGGCCTGTGTTCACCAAAACAATGATTACCTTGGACATTTGCTAAATCATGGAAACCTAATTTGCACCTAAATATAGTCTATGTACATGAATAATAATTGCTCATCTTTCGGGTAAAATTACATAAACATACAGAGAAGTCACATACTTGGACATATTTATGGCAGCTTGGCTAAGAGTTTTCAAAAATCATTACATCAGGCTAATTAATCTTTTAAATTTTGCACAAGAAGGTCTGTTCACATTAACCAGTGCCAACCTTTCCTTCTCCTCATCTCCTACTATTCTACGTCTCAAACCGAACTGCCTTGCCCAGCCAAGTTCGTTGAACAAAGCCTTAATAGACAACATTTGCTGGGCACCTGACATGCATTAGACTAGACTGAGAGCTTTACATGCAGGAAAAATATTGTGTATAATAATAGATGGTCATCGTACAATAATTTTAAAAAGCATGAAATTTATATTTTGATATACCTGAATTCAATTCTTGGTTTTTTCTCCTGCTAGCCTGGACTTAAACTTTCTAAGATTCATTTTCTGCCTCTTTGAAGTAAGGAGAGTAATCATAATTTACAGATTTTTTTTTAAGTGACTTGTCTGAGGACATAGAGCCAGCAACACGGAGAGTTAACATAACCTATGCTGAAGTCCATGTTCTTAATCAGTATGTTGTATTGTCACCATTAGTTTTTGGTAGCTTTTCTACTATTAACAAGGGTATTGAAACCCTTCACGATATTGAAAAACACTGTTCTATTCATAACCTATCAGAGATAGGGATAAACTGACATTATCTTATAATTCTGAACAAATTTAAAGTCATAACATGCATGTTTAAGCTTTGAAAACTATTCAACAGTGTTTCCCAGAGCTTATCCACTCCTTTCTTTCCAGTTGCATTCCTTACCTCAGTTCTCAGCAAGAATTTTGTGCATCATGCTTTATTGTGTGTGGGCAGCAGGTGAGGGACAGGAGGCTATGGATGAGGAGGAAGTGGGGGAACCAAATACAAGTAGAGGTTTTGAAGAAATAAAAAACTTGGGGCAGGCATAGTGGCTCACGCCTGTAATCCTAGCACTGTGGGAGGCCGAGGCGTGCGGATCGCTCAAGGTCAGGAGTTCGAAACCAGCCTGAGCTAGAGCGAGACCCCGTCTCTACTAAAAATAGAAATAAATTAATTGGACAACTAAAAAAATATATATATAAAAAAATAGCCGGGCATGGTGGCGCATGACTGTAGTCCCAGCTACTGAGGAGGCTGAGGCAGGAGGATCGCTTGAGCCCAGGAGTTTGAGGTTGCTGTGAGCTAGGCTGACGCCATGACACTCTAGCCTGGGCGACAGAGTGAGACTCTGTCTCAAAAAAATAAAATAAAATAAAATAAAAAATAAAAAAAAACTTGGTTCCTTTTACTTTTTGACTTTCTGTGTTGTCATAGGGGTTCTTTTACTGGGAGGGCAGCATGTTTCTCAATATTGATGACTGTCTCAAATAAATGGGAACCTTTTGGTCCTACTTACTTTTAGAATCCTAGTGCAGAATATGGCAAGAAAAAAATTGAGGAAAGGAGTGCAGGACAGAGAATAAAGAGCACTTTTTCATGTTACTAAATGCATATCTATCTACAGGCATTTTGAATGAACTTGCCTTTTGTTTTTTGATTTTTTTTTTTTTTTTTTTTGTGAGGAACTTGGAGTGAACTCTTGAGCTCTCGTTATTATATGTACTTCGTCCAAAACTATCTTAAGGGCTGGATCAGGGAAAATACAATAAGATTTATAAAATGTTATTTTAACTGTCTTTACTGGCACTTTGTGCACACACAAAACGTAACTTTACAGCGCCTCTGCGTTGTCCGTGATAACTCGAAGATGCTGAAGAAACGGAGCCTTGGATTTCATTGGATTAACACTTATTTTTATCCAGTGGAGTGCTGGTCAAAGCACTCCATAAACCAAATTTGTAGCTTTAGGAAGCAGTGTTCTGAACCAGAAAACAGGAAGGAGTATTAATCAAAAGTGAAAAGGTTCTGCTGAAAGCAGAACAGTCTTGGAAAATGATTTCAAAGATCACTTGCCATGCACACAATTATTTTGTAGCTGCAGTTCATGCCAAGATTTTAAAGAAAACTGATGGGAAATTTCATTATTCAAGTATGCACTGTATATACAGGGTAAGCCCTGTCACTCACTGAGGCAAGGCAAAAATGACATTAAGACAGAATATTTTAAAAATCTAATTGTCCCATGCTTTACAAAGCGAGCTTTCATTGCAAATATTTATTTCCATTATGAGGTCTACAGAGGCATAATATTGTTAAAATGAGAATAGTTTCTGAACCGTGTAGACTTTCATGGGTATTTTTAAAATATGTCTTTGAAGTGGTGAATGACTGGCACTATTATTCCTTATTTAAATTTTTTCATGTATTTTACCAGTTCCGGAAGGATCTAGTTTAATATAAATTCCCATCACAGTCTGTAACTTCCTCTCCATTTTCATAGTAGTAACCCAAGACCCTGCTTCAAACACAGTTAAGCCCATTAAAAGTGTTGAAGACACAGTTTTGTCATTTTTAAAAGACACTTATTTTTTAAAGAAGGGACAAAGTTGATAGACTTAAGGTGAAGGCTAAGATATGCTGTCTTATGGAAAAATAAAATGAACCCAAAGAGATTTTTTTCTTGCCCTTAAGTACCAAATGAGTAAACCACATCCTTGACCCAGGGATTTCTATACAAGGTCATAAACGTACATTTTGAAATATCTGTCGAATCAGAGAAGCAGGTAACCTTTTATTAATAAGATAATAATAGAATCAAGTGAAACCACTCATCGCATTGAATAGATTTTTGTTTTGTTGAAATAACTGTCTAAAATATTTTGTCCATAGCCTCTTTTTTATTTTAATTCCAATCACAGATTCACTTCAGCTTATCTGACAAAAGATAATGCTGTCTTATTATCCACAGATAATTAAAGAATAAAATAAGTATAAATCTTCAATGTATTGGTAAAATACACTTTCAAAAATAATCGTGTGGCGGAAAGAGGCGGTGTCTTTTGAGACTCGCCACTTCCAGTCTTTGAATTTTGAGCTTCACTTGTTCTACTTTTATGGAGCTGACTCCGTATGATTCCAAAGTTCATTCTCTGTACTAGAAATGATTATTTCAATTCGTCAAAGTTTCTTCTTCCTCATCCAAATTACTATTCCTTCTGAAGAATTCAAGCCAACTATGTACTACATACATGATACAGCATAATAAAGTCAGTGAATACCTTAGATGAGTTTGTATCTAAGGCATGATACAACGTGCCTTTATATTACTGCACAGAGCATTAGCATGTATTAAACTCTTAATAAAATGAGTGACCTTTTATCCCCTTTCCCTGAGCTATTGAATTGGCTGTTACTTCCATTTCCTACAGTGTATTCTTTGTTTTGATATGTTTGTTCATTCAATCACCAAATATTTATTAACTTACAACTATAGTTATGACTATATATTTTGTTCAACAAATGCTTCTTGAATGCACACTATGTGAAAGGAATTATACTGTGGAATTTGGGTATAAAAACACATGCTCTTGACGGTCTTACCCTCCAAAAGCTTTAAAAATTCTAAGTAATAAGCCAAGTGCTAGTCAAAATTAAAAGTCATCATGTAATTTTAAGATCTTGAATACAGTCACTAAGGAAATATTACCAGAGAAAATCCAATAGCTCATTTTAAGCACATTATTTATTTTGGTAATTAGACTAATAACATTCAGAATATATTTAGTAGTTATGTTACACTTTGCTTTAAATTGGATAATATTTTTTCTAATGCAAACGTATCTGATCTAGTGAAATATTTTAATTCCTAACAGCATTACAAGCATATGTCACTTTATTGTGGTTCCTGTTATTTTGCTTCCCAGATACCATGTTTTTTACAAATTGAAGGTTTGCAGCAATCCTGCAACAGCAAGTCGACTACTGCCATTTTTCCAATGGCACATGCTCACTTTATGTTTTTGTGTTACAGTTTGATAATTCGCACAGATTTTCAAATGTCTTCATTATCGTTATATCTGTTATGGTGATCTGGGACCAGTAGTCTTTGATATTATGACTGTAATTATTTTGGAGTGCCACAAACTGAGTCCATATGAGACAGCAAACTTAATCAATAAATGTTGTATGTGTTCTGACTGCTCCACCAGCAGGTTTTCTCCTCCATCTTCCTCCCTCTCCCTGGGCCTCCCTATTCCCTGAGACACAACGATATTGAAATTAGGACAATTAATAACTCTACAACAGCCTCTAAGTGTTCAAGTGAAAGGAAGAGTTGCATATCTTTCACTTTTACTAAAAAGCTAAAAATGATTAAATTTAGTGAGGAGGGTATGTTGAAAGCCAAGATAAGCCGAAAACTAGGTCTCTTAGCCAAGTTATGATGCAAAGGAAAAGTTCTTGAAGGAAATTAGAAGTGCTGCTTCAGTGAACACAAAAATGATAAGGAAGCAAAACAGCCTTATTGCTGATATGGAGAAAGTTTTAGTGGTCTGGATAGAAGATGAAAACATCTACAACATCCCCTCAAGCCAAAGCCTTATCCAGAGCAAAGCCCTAACTCTCTTCAATTCTTTGAAGGCTGATAGAGGTGAAGAAGCTACAGAAGATAAGTTGGAAGCTGGCAGAGGTTCATTCATGAGGTTAAGGAAAGGAACCGTCTCCATAGCATAAGCAGCAAGTGCTGATGGAGAAGCTGCAGCAAGTTATCCAGAAGATACAACTGAGATCGTTGATGAAGGTGGCTACACTAAACAACAGATTTTCAATGAAGACAAAGACATCTTTACATTGGAAGAAGAGGTCATTTGGACTTTTATAACTGGAAAGGACAAGTCAATGCCTGGCTTCACAGCTTCAAAGGACAAATTGACTCTCTTGATAGGGGTAGATGCTGCTGGTTACTCAAAATTGAAGCTAATGGTCATTTATCATTCCAAAAATCCTAGTGTCATTAAGAATTTTACTAAATCTGCTCTGCCTGTGCTATATAAATAAAACAACAAATCCTGAATGACAGCACATCTGTTTAAAGCATGGCTTACTGAATATTTTAAGGCTGCTGTGGAGAACTACTGCTCAAAAAAAAAAGATTCCTTTCAAACTATTACTACCCATTGACAATGCACCTGGCTACCCGAGAACTCTCTGAAGATGTATAAGGAGATTAAAGTTGTTTTCATGCCTGTTAACACAACATCCATTCCACAGCCCATGGATCAAGGAGTAATTTCTACTTTTAAATCTTATTTAAAAATACATTTCATACAACTATAGCTGCCATACACAGTGAGTCTTCTGATGAATCTGTGCAAAACAAATTGAAAACCCTCTGGAAAGGACTTACCATTCTAGATGCCATCAAGAATATTCTTTTTTTTTTTTTTTTATTTTCAAAACATTACAGGGGTACACGTTTTGGTTACATAATTTGCTTTTGTGTAGTTTGAGTCAATGTTATAAGTGTGCTCTTCACCCAGTTAGTGTGCATTGTACTTGTTAGGTGTGAATTTACCCATCCCCTCCTGCCCCTCCCACCTGCTTGATTTCCGTTGACTTTTACTTTTACTTTCATATGTTCACCTAAGTGTGGATCGATTAGTTCCAACTTAGTATTGTTGGAATACTAAGAATACATGGAACAAACATGTAGTATTTGTTTTTCCATTCCTGTGATACTTCACTTAAAAGAATGGTCTCCAGTTCCATCCAGGTGTTCTTGATTCATGGGAGGAAGGTAAAATATCAACATTAACAGAAATTTGGAAAAAAAATTGGAAAAAGTATTGTATATTCCAATCCTCATGGATGACTTTGAGAGGTTCAAGAGTTCAGTGGAGGAAGTAACTGCAGATGTGGTAGAAATAGCAAGAGAACTACAATTCAAAATGGAGTCTTCATTGCTGCACGATTAAACTTGGATGGATGAGGAGTTGCTTCTTATGGATGAACAAAGAAAGTGGTTTCTTGAGTTGAAATTTATTCTTAGTGAATATGCTGTGAACATTGTTGAAATGACAACAAAGGATTTAGAATATTACATAAACTTAATAAAGCAGTGACAGGGTTTGAGAGAATTGACTCCAATTTTGAAAGAAGTTCTACTGTGGGTAAAATGCTATCAAACAGCATCGCATGCAACAGAGAAATTGTTCACAAAAGAAAGAGTCAGTCAATGAGACAAACTTCATTGTTTTATCTTAAATTGCAACAGCACCCCTACCTTTGGTAATCACTACCCTGAAGTCAGTAGCCATCAACTTTGAGGCAAGACCCTCCACCATTGAAAAGATTACAGTTCGCTGAAGGCTCAGATGACTGTAGCATTTTTTATAGCAATAAAGTATTTTTAAGTTAAGGTATGTTCATTTTTTTAGACTTTTTCTTAGTCCGTGTGCAATAGCCATTTAGTCTGTGTAGCACACAGACTACAGTATAGTGTAAACATAATTTTTCTGTACACTGAGAAATCAAAAAAATTGGTATGACTCACTTTATTGTGATACTCACTTTATATGTGGTGCTTTATAACCAAACCTACAATATCTAGGAAGTATTCCTGTACTAATTATGTTTAACATTAAGATACTTTAAAATACATTAAAAGGATTTTTATTAAAATTGACCTGTAATCATAAATTCCTTGGTAACCGAAGGCTTATTCAGCAAAGAGAAACACTAAGTTATTTAGGTTTTGTATGACTTTTAAAACTTCCACGTTGAAGGAATTCCTATTTAAAAATACTATAAAATTATTGGCATTTTTTATTCTTTAAATCAATTGAAATTTTAGTTTAATTTTTCTCATATTCATCTTCAAAGTCTGCTTATCTTTAGCACTCGAGATCAGTAGCACTGAACTAACCCTTTGTTGCAGCTTTACTTCATCAAGACCCGACTGACTACATCTCTGTAAGACTCTCAGACAGATGCAAAGAGGTGATTAAAGGTCAAGATGGAAGGTACAGCTGCACACAATGTCATGAGGGTGGTCTGAGTGTACGCATGACATCCCTGCTCCCATTCATTTGAGCTGAGAATGCCGACATTACATGAATAACTCTGGGTGAAAAACTACTTTTTTTTTCTACTTTTTGGGGTGAAAAACTTACTACTAATTGTAATTGTGTAACTGTAGAAACAATACTATATTTAGTTCATACTAAAACAATAAACTACTTAGAAGAAAACATATGGGTAAAATATTCATGACTTTCACAACAAAAGAAAAAGTTAAAAAAAATTGGACCTTACCAAAATTAAAAACTTTAGCACATCAAAGGACATTATGAAGAAAGTGAAAGGACATCCTGCAGAATGAAGAAAATATTTGCAAATCCTATGTCTGATAGGGGATTGATATCCAGAATATTTAAATAACTCCCACAGTTCAACAACAAAAAGGCAAACAACCCAATTTTAAAAATATAGGCAGAGGACATGAACAGACATTTCTTCAAAAAAGAAATACAAATAACAATAAGCATATGAAAAGATGCTCAATATCTTTAATCATCAGGTAAATACAAATCAAAGCAACAAACCTCAAACCTCCTAGGAGAGCAGTAGTATTAGTAATCTGAAAAGTGTTGGTGAGGATCTGGAGAATCTGGAACCCTTGTGCATTGCTGGTAGGAAGGTTAAATGGTACGGCAGCCAGGAAAAAACGATATGGCTCTTCTTCAAAAAACTTGTTATAGACTGAATGTGTTCCTCCAAAATTCATATTTGAAATCCTAACACTCAGTGTGATGGTATTAGGAATTAGAGCCTTTGGGAAGTGATTAGGTCATGAAAGTAGAGCTCTCATAAATGAAATTAGTGAGAGATCCCAGACAGCCTCTTTACCATGTGAGGACACCGTGAGAAGAGCTATCCAACAATCAGGAAGCAGGACCTAAGCAGACACCTAATCTTCCAGGGCCTTGATCTTGGACTTCCCAGACTTTAAAACTATGAGAAATAAATGTTGTCTTTTAAGCCACTCAGTTTTTGATATTTTTGTTATAGCAATCTGAACTAAGACAAAGCTATACATAGAACTACCATATGACCCAGCAATTCCACTACCAGGTATGTACCCATTAGAATTGGAAGCAAGAACTCAAACAGATACTTTTATGTCAATGTTTATTGCAGTATTATTCACAATAGACAAAAGGTAAAAATAGCCCAATGTCCATCAACAGATGAGTACATAAACAAACCGTAGCTGTATATGAATACATTGAAATGTTATTTAACCTTAAAAAGGATTAAAATTCTAATATATACTGCAGTATGGATGAATCTTGAAAACATTATGCTAAGTGAAGTAAGCTAGGCACAAAAGGACAAATAGAGTGATTTTACTCATTTAAAAAATCTAAAATAGGTACATCTATAGACAGAAAACAAATTAGAGGTCACCAGGGTCTGGGAGGAGGTGGGGAATAGAGAGTAATTGTGTAATGGTTACAGAGTCTCTGTTTCAGGTGGTGAAAACATTTTGGAAATAGACAGTGATGATAATTTAATATCATTGTGTATAATTAACGCCACTAAATTGTATGCTTAAAAATGGCAAATTTTATATTCTATATATTTTGACACAATAAAATTTTAAAAAAATTTTCTGTATTTAGTTCATTTTGACTTATTTTATCTACTGGGATAAATATAGTAACTCTACAAGAAAAGCAAAGAACATATAGTAGTATTTATATTTCCAGGTTGTAATGATTGTATCAAGAAATTTTGTTGAGTGCTACAATGTTCCAGGCACTGATTTAAGAACTTCACAATTTTTAACTCTTTTCTAATCCTAAGTACCCTGAGAAATATTAGTATACTTTAGCCATTTTACAGATTAGGAAACTGAGGGACAGAGGGTTAAGTAACTTGTTCAAGGTACAGTAGGCAGTAGCAGGTGGCCGAGCTGACCATCAGCTTCAAGCAATCTGAACCTACAGTTTCTGCTCCTAACCACTCGGCTTGGCTATTCAGACATTTTGGACTTAAATTTCTCATCTTAAAATCAAGTTTAGTGATCACACCTAAGCC
Organism: Lepilemur ruficaudatus; assembly: GCA_963574885.1. Classification (NCBI taxonomy): domain Eukaryota; kingdom Metazoa; phylum Chordata; class Mammalia; order Primates; family Lepilemuridae; genus Lepilemur; species Lepilemur ruficaudatus. Next base: position 1,774 of record CAUYRT010106038.1, on the reverse strand, counting down.
AGGGAATGCCCATGCTCAAGTGATTTGAATTTCTTTCAATTCTTTCAACACAAGTGTATTGTGCCTTTTACCAATTCTCCCTGGGACTGATTTAATTGTTCCTACTACGAGTTCTTATTGAAATGTGGCAAGTGGTTATCAGCAGTTTCGCATTCAGACTATATGTCTCATGTCTCATTTTCAATCTGCCACTTGAAAGTTGCTCTTTAGTCAGTTCAGCTCTCACTAAGAGCTGTGATGCTGAAAGGACAGTTAGAACATGGACTGTGTTACTGAAAAAACATTCTCCTCATTTCCGAACCTTCCTTCACAGCCTGTCATCTCCACAGTGGCAGAGAATTGATAAAATTACTGTTGGAAATGAGACTCCCCACTGTATCCCATTCATCTCTGTGTCCCCATGACAGGGTACAGTGCTAAAGACACTTTTATTACATGAATGAATGAAGGAATGGTACAAACACCAGCCAAGTAATTTTCTAAAGACTCTCTTAAGACATCCTAATTCACTGTGTAACATCACAGGAAGACAGAAAACTGATTCCTGTCCCTTACCCATGTCCCAGGCTGTGCTTGGGTGTGAGCCCTACTGCATTCCTGCCGTGTCCATGACACCATGATCTTACTCTATGATGTTCTCTCTTGGGAGTTAATACATTGGCCAGTATGGAGAAAGTGCTTCCGTTTTTTTTTGCACTACTTCTTGAATGTGTCTAAGCAGAGCTGGCACTCTGCCAAGGGTGCAGGAGGTGAGGCACCTAGAGTGCAGAGCTCAAGGAGGCACTCACTGTTGGGCAAAGGCAGAGTTGGCATCAACATGAACCTGAGGATAAGGGCTCTGTAACATTTGCTTCCCAGGTGCCATTCTTGCCCTGAGCCTAAGATATACATGGCGTCACTGAGTCTAGAGTATGCTGTCGATGGAAGTAAAAAGCTGAATTTGAGATGCAAGGTGAGTATGACAGTGTTGAAAGTTGGTTGGTACCTGTTTTGCCTGGATCTATGTTCAGGTGTCCCATGGTTGTAGCCCAGTGAGTGTCTTGACTTCTGAGGTAGAGGTGGTGGAGGAGGGGGAAAATGAATAAACCTGGAGAGTTGTAAGCCTCCTTCTAAGGAGGCCTGAAATCTGAAGATAAAGGTTCTCATGTTGATCTAAACTTTTAGCTTTGAGTAATTATTGACTTTCCTGCTCTGGGTAAGTATGTTCTGTAAAAGGAAAGACTTTCATTATTTTAAAATAACTTAAAATAATTATAAATAATGAGATGACATTGTATATAAATGATTGCAAAATAATTTTTGTTGATGAGTAGAGCTACAGTGAAATAGTGTGTTTATACTTGGTGAGTACCAGTGCAGTGAATAATGTCTGCATTTCAACCAGATACCCGTGGATCTCTTTTCACTGTTAAGGGGTAACCACCTATTTCATCTCTGGTCTCACTACACTGCTGTTTTGTTTCCAGCAGGTATTGCCTGCCTCTTTTTACAGAAGCTGACCTTGGATGCTGAGTTTTGCCATATCCTCCCATACAGGAAACCCAGAGAGCTTAGGAGTTCCTACCTCTTTCCACCACAAAGCCAGATAGGGTGAAGACCACAGTCCTTAACATGCATTATGTGGCCTTATGACCTGCCTCCTGGCTCTCCTCTGAGGAATCCTATATTACATCCCTCTTCCTCATAATCCAACCATTCCAGCTTTCTCTCTCTCAGCCCCTAAAAACCTTTGTTTCTTCTGATGTTTTAATAATGGCCATTCTTACAGGGGTAA
>CAUYRT010106035.1:0-10247 GCA_963574885.1 Lepilemur ruficaudatus | reverse complement strand
GAAATTAATTGGACAACTAAAAATATATGTAAAAAAAATTAGCCGGGCATGGTGGCACATGCCTGTAGTCCCAGCTACTCGGGAGGCTGAGGCAGAAGGATTGCTTGAGCCCAGGAGTTTGAGGTTGCTGTGAGCTAGGCCGATGCCATGGCACTCTACAGCCCGGGCAACAGAGTAAGACTCTGTCTCAAAAAAAAAAAAAAAAGAACACATATGTATAATATTAAAGTCTGGTAAATATGAAAAAGCATAGTTTTTTTTTGTGATCCCATAGAGTGGGATCACTGTTTTGATCATTGGAAAAGTCAGGACATGGGCAACACAATGTAGACCCAGGCTCTCTCCTGAGCAGGGATCTCATTACAGAAAGTCTGTAAGGTAAACTACTGGAGCAGATGCAGGGCCTCTGGGCTAGAGGTGACCAAGAGAAGGTGCGTCCTCAGGAATTTACAAAACCTCGTGAATGAAAGAATTCAGATGACTTGCATTTAAACCTTGGTAAGGAAAGTAACTAAGTTATAAAACAGAAACATTTTTAATAATAGCATTCATTTCCTGTGTGCTTGATTCAGTCATGCTCAATGTTTCCCTACATTATCTCATTCAATCTTTAGAACAATGATATTTATATTTACATGTATTTGTGAAGAATTCAAAAAAAGCCCAGAGACGCTAAATACCTGGAACTAGTTCACAAAGTACTAAAAGGTAGGGTGAGGATATAATAGCAAGATTCTTACTCCAGGGCTTACATTTAAAATCACTGAGATGTATCCTGCTTCATACACTCCACTTGTCTAGTTAAAACCCACATTAATTTAGGGCTCCAGTATGCTTGGCCTGCTTTTCTGTTTCTGTACCCCCCGTCCTCACTATTCTCCTATAAATACTTGATGCTTTTGCAGATTGGCTTGCTGAGTGATCCCAGCATTGCAGACCTTTTCTACGCAAAGTCAGATTCTAATTTACTTGGGTGTAAGATAGCCTTCCTTTCATTTTTTTATTTATTTAATTTTTTGGAATATTATTTATTTTGTTTAAATTTCATAGTATTATAGGAGTACCAACATTTTGACTACGTGATTTGCTTTTGTGCAGTCTGAATCAAAGTTATAAGTGTGCCCATCAGCTAGGTAGTGTGTACTGTACCCATTAAGTATAAATTTACCTGCCCCCTCCACCCCCCGCCACCTACTTGGTTTCCATTGAGTTTTACTAATACCCTTTCTAATAAACAATGTGGATAGTTTTCCTTTTAATGTCTATTATTCCTCACAGTTCCAGGAAAATATTTTGCACCATATAGAGGAGTTCACTAATTCGTAATTCAGTGAAAATATATGTAAATTTGGTCTCTGTGGATAAAGGCAATTAAATGTATAAGTGGGAGAATGGCTTGAGCTGGTCTTCCAAAATTTTATGGAAAGTTCAAAACAGGTGTCTGTGCTCTAAAGGGTGGGTGTAGGTTCCTGTATTGCTAACCCCCACAAAGATATCCTGTAAAGAGACCCATTACCTGGTGTTGAAGAGCAGAAAGCAATAAAATCCTTCTCTATGTGGGCTTTTCTAATGGCATCACTCTCAAAATCTTCTGAAGTCTGTAAGGATAAGTTTCCAGAGGATCGTACTGAATCTTTTAACCACACCACCCCATAGTTCTCTGGAAAGACAAGATTTTGTTTCCAATTATAGCAATTTCTAAGAGATCTGCTTTCTCCTCTAAACCTCTGTTCAGTCATGTATATTAATTTATTTGTCTCTATCTTTCATTCATATGAGCATACACACATACATCTCAGGAATTATCTTTTCAATTATCCTTATCTCTCCTAAATCTCAAATAAATTCTAACAACACCCAGACCTCAAAGCTTCAAGCTTGAACATGGAACAAATATCTACTAACCATCTGTACAATTCAGAGAAGCCACAATCCTGACTAGAGACAGTAGGTGTTTTTAGACTTTAAGAAATACACACACACAAAATAGAAAAATACAGGATGCATACAGATGATGAGGTCAGTATTTGAATGGCTTGTGTCTCATAGACATTGTCACTCACCACCACGGCAGGCCTGGATGATGATCGCCTTGGGTTTATTAGTCAAATTTGGACAGTTACAGGTGTTCAACATTCGAAATATTTCATCGAGTCCTAATACATCTGGGTCTTGTTCAGAGTGTCTCTTCCCACAGATGCCTTTCTGAATACCATGAGACATGAACACCAGGAAAGTGCTGTCAGAGGTTCGATGCTCTGGGCGGGCAGCAAATGCCCTCAACTCTGTAGTCATGTCCTGAAAGAGACCATATCACTGATTTTGGACTGTGTCATTGACTACCACGGCATCTTGGAATTCCAATAAAGAAACACATAAGGAAAATTTTAAATAATTCCATGAAAATCGATGGAGTGGAAAGAAAAATGTAATCCTTAAACTGAAAAAGGTGAAGAAAAATGTTATAGGATGCCATCCAGTGATTTCTAGTATAGAGAGGGTGGCATTATTGAGTTAACAGAACACTTCCCAATTAAAAGTTATCCCAGGCTGTTGCTAAAAGACTCTTACATAAAACAGGAAGATGTAGGCTCAAGTACTCTTCAATGGGAAAATTAGATTTTAGACTATCAAGAGATTACATTTCCCAGTGCTACAACCAAGCTTTCTAATGTTCCTTATGGTTATGAAGGGCATGGCCATTGTCTCTACAGTATGGTAGTCCTTACCGAAGCAGTGAGATTTTCTTTTACATCCACACGGTACCCCAGATCTTCTAGCAGCTTCTTCATATCTCTGATATCAACATCAGCTCCAGACCTTCTGGGAAGATTGTCAAACTCTGTGTTACAGATAATGAGAGCAAGACGTGTGCGGTTCATCCACTTTTCCATTATTGGATAAATCTGTAGAAAAATGCACATTGGATGAACAGCCTGTTCTCTCCATTTAAATACTTGTCTTGTGGGTTTATAACTGTCTTCCCTTCTTAGCCCTATCAAGAAACCAAATCCCATGACTATGCATTAAAAACAGGGATGGGGATTGAGTGCTACAATAGGAGTAGGAATGGAGTTTGCAAATGCCCAAATGGCAGGTGAGCTACTGATTTAATTTTTCTTGACAGGTAGAACATCAGAAGATGCATAAGCCTTGAAGCAAGCATGGCTGAATTTTAAGACTGACTACTCCAATTTCTGATTGTTTGACTTTGGGCAAAATATTTCACCATCCCATGCCTCAGTTTTTGGATCCGTAATATAGGTTATTTTTAGTATTAAAGGTATCATTATTTGCAAAATGCTTAGAACAATGTCTGACTCATACTAAGCATTCAATAACTGTCATTGTTGCTATCATTAAGAGTATTATTATTTACTCAAGGAATTAGACCAAACCTGAAGCTCTCTATACAAACTTGGGATTCTAGGACACATAGGAATCCTTTATGTAAGGGGAATGACAGGATGATTCCCCAGAACCTCTCAATGAACTCGGCTCTAAGGAAAAGACACTGCACTTCAGAATCGCCTCCAGTGTATCTTTAACCCTCCTCCATCCTTGTGTTCTGAGCACGGCACCTCTGCTGAGTGTTCTTCCTGGATCCCTCGGGCCGTTTCCAGGGGACAAAGCTTGAGGCTCCTTCTTGGGCCTGAGGATGTGAGCATAGCTGGGTTGTCCTGCACTGGCCGAGGAGCTGCAAGAGACAAGGAACATCATGGGAAAGGGCATCCCTGTGTGTCCCGTTGTAAGTTCCCCACAGCATCATCTGTGCATGAAGCCACAGAGGAGGAAATGCATTCTTGGGAGGATGGTTCTGATGGAGTCATTAACACCGTTCAGTGAGTTCACTCCTAATGGAACACATCCCAAGCCAGGGGACATTTCCGGTGGAATAATACAGGAATCTACCTTCATACCTGAGAATCAGCATTGTTACAAATATTTTAGATAAAAACATAGAAAGGGAGATTTTCAAGGTCATGAATCATAAAACACTCAGAAAACAACCAACATGTTAGATAATAGTTAAAAGGTAAAGTTATTTAAAGAGATTCATAGCCTAAGGTAAAGTTTTATGGAAGCAGGGCTTAATTTACTATTTTTAAATGTTTTTAAAAAGATATATAATTTATCTATTTATTTATTTGCCTAATAGACATGATAATAAGGATTAGACACAATTTTTAAAAAATGAGCCTTTGTCTTGTCCTTCAAGATCTTTTTCTAGTATGTATAATGGAGAAAAGGAGGAAGAATATTGAATACTTGAGCTAGAATGAATATGAAATAGAATGACAAATGCTAGAATCAAGGTGCACTCCAGGTGGATTTATAGCACTAAACATTGATTATACAAATATATGAGAAAGAGTTTTCACAACAGTTTATGTGAGAAAATCCCTGAGGCTTTTATTTGATCACAAGTTCAACACCATCTCACAATGGGATGTACTTGCTAGAGAAATTAATGTAACATTTGTCTATAGAAATAAATTTTCTAGATGTTGGCCCTACCACCCTGAACACACTCAATCTCTTAAAAGCTAAGCAGGGTTGGGCCTGGTTAGTATTTGTATGGGAGGATCTCTGAGAAAATGAACTATTAAAATGAGAAAATTATATTCAATTTTGAAAATTAATTTGAGGAATTGTTGTATAATCAGTTAGGGAAACCAAGGCAGCATGAAATGTGTTGACTGTGGAGAAGATAAGAGCTAATTAGAATGGATATTTTGGACAAAACTATAAAAATAATCATTAGGTGGAGGAAGAAATGTGTTTCGTCTAGGGAATAACAGAAAAAAATAAATAGAAGTATTTGAATTGTATTTGAGCTAATTTTATTTAGGGAATAGGGTATTTAGTATATTGAGTTTGCCATCCCATGAAATATCTAAAAAAACATTCAGGGTATAATCACACTTTAATAGATTCAGTAATTTCTAAACTTGATGAAGTATTTGTTTTACTGGCCACTAAATTTACTTTAAATATAAGGTCCTTTAGTTTTAGGAGGAAAAAGTCACCTTTGGATAAAATTATGATAGAATTGTGGGTAAAATACTGTTAAAGGAAAAAAAATGATTATCTAGTAAGCAACAGACTGAACTCATACAAAAATAAAATTTGCTAAACAAAATAAAATTTGCTAAACATGTTGGTCATGTCAGGGCTCAATAAAACCGAGACCATGATTTTTCAGGGCAGAGCACTGAAACATTTTTAAGAGCTTCCTTGTCATCTGGGATATAGATATTTCCTGTGCTGCCTCTAATATTGTATGGAATAAAAATTTTTGTGCTTAAATTTTTATGGCAGAGCCTGTCTAGACGCTCTCAATGTTTACAATGAGAGCCAACGAGACACTCTTCTCTTGTTCCCAGGCACTCAGCTAATCTACGCTGCCAACCACCCTAGTGGTTAAATATTACCATATGGCTGGGTTCTAGCTAATGGAATGCAAACACAAGTAAGAGATGGCACAACTTGGCTGGGCCCAGAAAAGTCTGCTGAGAATGAGTCTACATATTCTTTCCAGTGCCACTAACTGGATGGTTATGACAACAGTTATTTTAGCATCGTATGTTGCAGATATCAGAGTCATAGAAGGGAAGAGGTCTCGGTTTCTAGGCTAGTGTTTGGAGAAGAGTTGCCTACTAATCACCGGTGACCAATTTAGAATTTTTGTAAATAATGAATAAGTTTCTATCATATCTGAGCCATCATAAATGTTTGACTTTGTTAAAGCATCCTGTGGTATCTTAAGTGATACAGATATATGTTGTGCCATTTCTGCCTCTACATTTTTGGATTGGTTTACTTTGATGGTAGAGATTATTAAATATCTAATCATTCATGATTCATGTACTCATGCAAGCTCAATAACAGTGGGAGCATTGTTTGTCTTATTCAGTATTCCCTACGCAGTCCATAGAACAGGCTATGGAACATAGTTGACATATGATTAATATTTTCCTAATGGCTTAGTAAATACAATAATAGTAATTCCGATGAAATTATTTAATGAAATGTTCTTTTAACAAATATTTATTGCATGCAAACTATGGGCCAACCACTGTGAGATTAGAGAGTACCTATGAGTAAGTTAGACATGTTTATCTTTGTCATGAAGCTTAAAGAATGAATTTATTTCTTAAAATTATAAGAAAAATGTTGTAAGAATTATGGCTGGAGAATTACAGGGCCCTTTAAGAAGAGGGTCTCTGAAATATAGTAGCAGAAGTAGAAATGGAGAGACAGAGCTGGACTGGAGAGAAGAATCCATACAACTTGGCCACTGCTTGAATGTTGGAGGTGAGGGAGAAGGAAGAGCCAAAGATGAATTTCAGGTTTTGGGTTTGAACAAGACATTAATCAAAACAGGGGAAACTGGAAGAGAATCAGGGTAGGGAAAAAAATGGCAAGTTTAGCTCTGGGAATGTTTAGATAAAAGTGTCTGTTGGAGATGTGAGTGAATATGTTCAGTAGGCACTTCCATAGTCAAGTTTGGCACTTAAGTGGATAAATAAGATTTGACACACAGATTCAGAATTTATTAATATAAACATGGATAAAAGCTGTGGCAACAGCTCCTGCTAATGAAGAATATATCAAGAAGAGGAAAAAGTCTATGCTCAACTCTTGAGAATTATCCATAGTGTCCTCACCTAGGGTTCACCCTATGACATTAATGTCAAGGAAGATGGGGTTCAAAGAACTCTCTTTCTTTAAAAACACCCTTACCTGAGAAGGAAGGAAACACCGCTTGGGGATCCTGTAAAGTCCAGTCATTTTCAGATGGAGGACCTGAAGAAAAATGAAGAATATTAAAATAGTTCCCTACCATCTCTGAAGAATTTTACCCCAATGGATTGAACACTCCCCACTGAAAATTCCTTTCACAGGCCTGACGGATTGATCATAAATCCTGTTCAAGCTGTGACTTGCTTGGAACCACACTCATCACTGGGAAGCAGGAGCCTCCACATACAAATGACTGGACAGCTATGTAACACTTGAGGCAGAAATAAAGAGTATCGGTGAGTGACTTCCTGGATCTCTGATTTCTATGATGAAATTAGAATTGAGTCATTAGGTATAGAATCAGTAATTCTACTGACATGTGTATGCCCAGGGGGCTCCAGAGGTAACCTCCACTATATAACAGGTGTGTACAAAGGAGAGTTGCCTAACCCAGAGCTGACTCTGGCTTTGGAGAAAACTATGAAGAAAAGGCATCTGTGTTTGGACAACTAAGCTTGCTAAGGTGTTTATGACAGCAGAAAACAGTGAGGTGAACCCTTGGCCACATCAGAGGGGAACAAACCCTAGTTCCAGGCCTGAGATGAATCAGTGAAGTTCTCAAAGGACTCTGTTTAGATCCCGGAAGGGATGGAGGTCAGAGAGAGAAATGAGGGGACTCGCAAGGCCTTTTTAAATCTGCTTCTAGGAAGAGAAGGTTAATAGGAATGCCTTCTTTGTTTTAAAGTTTACTTTAAAGATATTTATGCAAAGTCAGTAATATTTCCTCACAAATTTCTAAAAAAATTTTCAAATTTATTACTCAGTGATGTTAATGATCTCCCCTCTGGTGAACTAGTGAAATATCTATGGTCCAGAGTGACTCCTGACATATGTGTTAGACTATTTTATATGTTTAATGCTATGCTATATATGAAAGTTACAGGAAATTATTCTGTAAACTTTACTATATGACTTCTATCCCCCACCACTCTCCATTTTCTATACTATGTTCTCTATACTCTATACCATAATGGTATTTTCTCTACTTTGTCACTGTGAACTACAGGAGGAATACAATTAATAATAATAATGTCTGACCCTTTAGAGGCATGAGCTCATTCAGCTCTGCAATGCATTATTTCAGAATGGTTTAGCAAATTCCGTAAATGTCAAAGAGCAGAAAAGTACGGGAGCCAGGATATGAACACAAATCCATCCTTACTATCAATCCTGGGCTCTCCATCACTAAGCCACTCTGCCAGATGGCCCATAAGGGTGCCACATGTTTATGTATATAACAGGAGCTTTGACCACAGTCTCTAGACAATCTTCCAGGTAAATTCAGTCTGCCTACTCTGAAAAGGAAAATGCTGGTAACCCTCAGTTAAACTATGTATAAAATCACTCAAAACTATTGTTACTATTTCTACCAGAGTTTGGAGGACTGTCAATTCCAAGGACAAGAATTGAATTTAATTCTATTTACAGTTTTATAAGGATCTCAATATAACAACATCTACCTGAGAAATTTATTCTAAACACTTCAAGAATTGACACAAGCTAACAAATGAATACTTTGCCTTTATTTTATAGAACTCATTGAAGACAAGATTTATGCAGAGAAAATATTGTCCATATCTTGCTGTTAATATCATAGGACATCCTACAAAACTAAGTCCAGGCGGCATGATGCAGGTTGTCCTAGCTATCCCATCTAGACTGCTGAGCTACAATTACCACCAATAATTTCAAGAACATTTTCTGAAAAAGACCTTGTTACAGCTGTAGTGTACATACTAAAGACTTTTATCTAGAAAGTTGTCTCCCACTAGAGTACCTTCAAATATTATATCTAATTATGATATCTCATGGCCCTGAAAACAACCCTGAATGAGGAAGTATTATTTGATAACTAGAGAGGCAAACCCCAGGAGTTAGAATTATCACAGTGGATTGTGTAAGTGTCTCTAGGATTCAAGGTCTAATGGTTGAAAGGAATGGGGCAAGGAAGAAGAAATTTTGGCTATTTTACATTTAATTTTAACCCTTATTGTTACTGATTGGTTGTCTTTACTTTAGAGAGTACGGGGGTATAAAACGTAAAATATGTGTTGAATAAAACAAGAAATTCATTATACGTGGATGAACACAGAAAATATCTGCAATGTCAGCTCAGACAGGCACAGGCTTCCCCTAACCCTTGGAAAAAAAGGTTTCTTGCTTTCAAAGAGCACCTCCCTCTGAAGTGGCTCTGGGAGGTGCAGCGGAGATGAGTGGCTGGGAGTCCCCCAGAGCTCCCATCTTCCCCAGGTGGAAGGCCTACAGGTCATAAGCTTGGGCCAGCTCAGAAGCCCCAGCCGTGTATCGGGCCCTCAGGGGGATTGGAGCTGGATCGTTAGGCCTCATAGAATGGTGCGCAGGCAGGTACCATGCTAGTGGGCGATCTTCCTCAAAAGAAAATGCAAGGAGGCAACTGGAGGAAAGAGCCCACTTGAAATCCTCATTTTTCTACAATCATTCAACCTATTCTCTGAGTGTTTCTCCATCACTGAAATATGTTTTATTCTTCCTAGACAGCAAAATTGTACATGCAAGTTATTAAAAAGTATTTAATTACAGACCTTAAATCTTCATGTGAGAAAGCACATGCGTGCCCAGAAACACTCTGGATTTAACAAAACTAAAGAAATTAATAATAATGAAAATAATAATGATGTGCCTTTCCAGGAGAACTGGAACATAGAGTATGAAGAATTTCAGATGGCTTTCATGAACTTTAACAAATGACCTACCATATAGTCAACAAGAAATGAGCTTCAATCAGAGGAAGGCCACTGAGGGTGAAGGAAGAGGAACAAGAAGAGTCATGGGACATGCAATAGGCCCTGGTACAGAAATGGGGCCCTGAAGCTAAAGATAAGAAAGTTGTCTGCAAAATAACGCAACTAATAAAGAAATCAAATGTCGAGCACAGAGACACAGGGAATACGTGAACTCTAGTCTGAGCCATTGACCCTTACCTGGGGAGAGCTCCAGCGTCCGTGCAAGGTGGCAGTCATCATTACAAATGTGCATGATGAAAATGCGGCTTGCCTGGGGCCCTTTCCGGATGACAGCGTCAATCAAAGCTCGGGCTTTATCCATAACTGTAGCATTTTCATCTCTTACTTTCTCCATCTCTTCCTGGTTCAGCACCCTTCTCTCTAATAATTCATCCAACAAGCCATTTATGGTACCTGTGCCCACTGAGCAGACAAACAGCCACCACTTCTCTTTCAGGACCTTGTCTGTTCAGAGCACAAGGACTCCTCAAGTCATGAAAACAGCCTCATTTTCCTCTCATGCCATCAACAGGGAATGGCCTCCTTGAGATTTCATCAGTCAGACGTCCCTCTCCACGCAGCTGGGCAATCCCTTCCCTTATTCTATCACCGCCCACTTTCCTCCCAGTGTTACCCATCTATGCTCATGGAGTGGCCTGAAGACAGAATTGCTATCCC
>CAUYRT010106034.1:0-13895 GCA_963574885.1 Lepilemur ruficaudatus | reverse complement strand
GTCTCAGGGCTGGTTCCTCCTGAGTCCTCTCTCCTGGGCGTGTAGACGCCGTCTTCTCCCTGTGTCCTCACGGGGTCGTCCCTCTGTGCGTGTCTGTGTCCCCATCTCCTCTGCTTATAAGGACACCAGTCCTGTTGGATCAGGGCCCACTCTGGTGCCTCAGTTTACCTTAATCACCTCTCTAAAGACCCGTCTGCAAACACAGCCACCGCCTGAGGGTTGGGGTTTCCGCGTGTGCATGGGGCGGGGTGCATGGCAGTCATGCTGTGTGTGTGTGTATTATAAAGAAGCTCTCAGAGAATTATTCGGTTCCTGCAAGCCCAGAGATCTGCTAGAACATCAGACAAAAGGAATTTATTTTCAACCTAGTGATTATAGTATCTCCACGGCGCTGCATTATCTTACCCTACGGTTGACCTCCTCTCTTAGGCAATGTTTGCTTCAGAAATTTCTATTTCCGGCTTGTCCTCGGGGAACCCATTTAGATGTGAGACATCCTCTTGCAGACTCGGTTTATCTCCGTGACCCTGAACGCTCACCGTCTACCGGTTGAGTCGCAAATGAGGGAAAACGGGTTCAGTCTGTCGCAAACCTCGGAAGGGACGCGGCCGGGCACAGAGTCACCTGCTTGGCCGGAGGCTGTGGCGTGCGGGCCCGTTCCGCCTACTTGGTGCCGTGAGTCCTGAAGTCGGGGTCAGACGTAGCAAGGGCGTGAACCTTCGCTCCGCAGATGACTCGGCCTCTCTGCCAGCATCGCAGGGGCACCGACACGGGGTGGTTGGTACCAAGGATTTGCGTGACCTTTTAGGGTTAAGGTTTCTATCCTGTGTGAGTTTCCTGCAACCCCTGTGACAAAGTTGTTTGAACTAAGTGGCTGACAGCAACAGGAACATGTCCCCTCCCTGTCCCGGAGCCCAAGAGTGTGAGACGCGGGTGTCTCGGGGCCGCGCTCCCTCCGCAGGCTCCAGGGGAGGCTCCTCCTTCCTGCCTTTCCCGGCTCCTGGGGGCTCCAGGCGTCCCTGGGCTTGTGGCCGCTGTGTCACCCCGGTCTCTGCCTTTGCAGTCACGTAACTTGCCTCTCTGGTGTGTCTCCAATCTCCATCAGGGGTTAAATATAACCCCTGAGGTTACATTTAGGGAAATTCAGGATTATGTCCCCATTTCAAGACCCTTCATCACCTCTAGGAAGACTGTGTTTCCATCTGTGGTAACCTATCCACAGGTGCCTGGAATTAGGACCTGGACATTCTGGGGCAAGGAGGAGACGACAGTACACATTACTCAGCCTACCCCCAGGCTCTGCCTCGGGAAACCATCTCAGTTCAGCAGAAATGCACTTGTACCTTTTCAAGAACGTGTCTGGCTCCTGGACCACGCCGTCCTTCTCTCCGTGAGGACGCACTTTTGTGCGTGTTGACGTTGGCCCTGCACCTTCCTCTCTCTCTCCTGCTTTCTCTCTTCCTTCTCTCTGTTTGTCGTCCCCCCAACTCGGGGGCAGGGGCTGTCCCCAGCAGACAAGGGGGCCCCATGACCTTTTCCTGTTTCCTGCTGTGTGTGCAGAGACAGCCCAGCCTGGACGCTCACCTTTGCCCCGTGCAAGCCCTTGTTCCAGACTTACGTACGGGACCCCGTGCCTAGAAACACAACCGTGATGCCGGTTTGTGCTGTTTGATCTCAGTCAAACAGCACAAGTGAAGCCCAAGCCTTTGGCTGTGGTGCCCTAGCCCATGCCAGTCCCTGCCAGGCCTGGAGCTCACAGACCACGGATACTGGCCGTGAGGGTAGCAGTCTATAGAATAACCAAAAAGCCGTGTCAGAAGCCTGACATTGTAAATTTCTCTCTGGTGCATTCGCTCTGCAAAAGCGCCCGCTTTTATGATTCTATTGCAAAAGACAGTCTTTGTTTCTGGACGGTGTGTGTATCTGTTACCTACGCCACGTAACGAGACGCCACAGACGTGGCAGCTCGGAACGGCTCACCTAAATTATCTCATCCTGTCGGGCGGTCAGGAGGCTGGGCGTGGCGTGAAAGGGACTCACCAGGCCGCAACCAAAGTGTCGTCTGGTCTTGAGTTCCTCTCTGGCCCTCAGGATCTTCTTCTAAGCTCACGTGGTTGTCGGCAGAATCTAGTCCCTTGAGGTTGTAGGTTGGAGGCTCTGAGTTTCTTGCTGGCCGTTGGGCAGGGAATGCTCTGGGCTCCTAGAGGCCACCCCCAAGTTCTGGCCCCGTAGATGTCTCCCAGCATAGCAGCTCAGTTCCGGCGCTACTTCCTGGGCGGGACGGACGCTAACCTGTTTGGAAATTCCGGTACGCTCTCGGCGGCCAGCCAGAAAGATAACCCGGCGTCTTCTCTCATTTTGCAGTGGAGTTCTTATACTGTGACCTGGCTTCCTTCGCGTCCATCCGGCAGTTCGTCGAGACGTTCAAGATGAAGAGGCTTCCTCTGCACGTCCTCATCAATAATGGTGAGTCCCGGCCGGATCCCCGCACGCCCGGGTTGATGGTGGCGGGGGCGGGATCTCCAGCGTCTGTGGGAGGAGAGGGCTCCGCAGCCCCCGCGGGGCAGGGAGAACATCTATGCTCTCCGTAGCCACCGCCTCGTGCCATTGGTGCATTGGCTTCTGTGACGGGCGTCATGCCGCCCAGAACACGGTTTCTGGTGGGGACAGGGGGGTGCGTTTGCCACGGGACGATCACCTGGGATAACACATCATGCCTTCTTCCTGTCCTGTGTTTATCTTCCAAGGGGCGGCCCAGGCTGTGGCCGCCCCCAGCTCTGCGGAGGTTGGTGTGGCAGAGATTCGGGGGAAGGGGGTCCCTTGTCAGCAAAGCCTCTCGGTTGCCTTGGATGCAACAGAACCACAATGCTCCCAGAAAACCACAGGCTTGGATGAGGCATCCCGGGGTCCCCGGGGTGGAGGGAAGGCGGCCGGGACAGACACTCCCCACGCCAGAGGTGAACAAGGCGTAGGATGGGCTCACCCCCAGCCCGGGGAGCTGAGGGCTTGGCCACGCGAACATTGATGTAAAGGAAGCAAAGGTTTTCTCGTTAGTTGCGTCCATCTGTTTGCGCGTGGGGAGGGATTCATCCTCGCGGTGTACCAATGACAGTCTGAGTCCGGCGTGTTTTGCATGAGCTGATGTCAACACAGGTGAATGGATTTTCCGACTGCAGGTCTCGGGGCGGGACCCTGGCCATGACATCGTTGAGTGTCCAGCGTGGAGAAGACGGGGTTGCGGAGCTCCCCAAAACCGGCTTCCCTCCAAAACTCCTGTGAACCGATCACAGGTCTTAAGTTGCATGAGAAATACCCCCAGCTGAGCGCCACGGAGGTGGCTTCCAAGGAGCAAGGGAGCTCGACTTGGTGCTTTTTTTTTTGAGACAGAGTGTCACTGTGTTGCCCGGGCTAGAGTGCCGTGGCGTCAACCTAGCTCACAGCAACCTCAGACTCCTGGGCTCAAGCGATCCTCCTGCCTCAGCCTCCCGAGTAGCTGGGACTACAGGCATGAGCCACCATGCCCGGCTAATTTTTTACATATATATTTTTAGTTGGCCAATTAATTTCTTTCTATTTTTAGTAAATACGGGGCCTCACTCTTGCTCAGGCTGGTTTCAAACTCCTGACCTTGAGCGATCCTCCCGCCTCGGCCTCCCACAGTGCTGGGATGACAGGCGTGAGCCACCGCACCGGTCCTTTCTTTTTTTATTCTTAAAAGGAAGAGTGACTGAGGTTCTGCAGATGTTAACTACTTCAGCCTTGAAGTGTTTTCTTTTTTTTTTCATTTGTTAGCACATTGGAAAGAGAGGCAGACCGCCTCTTTCTGGCTGTGGCAGGAAGCTCAGCGGTCAACCAGGTGATTTTATCGAATGCAAACATAATCAATCCGTGTTTGACAGACCTCCCGGAACGCCGCCGGCTCAGTATTCACAGTTTATTCACATCCAAATTATATTTATGTAGCTTGCCACCTCCACGTCTGGACACGGATAGATTTTGTGTTAACCGCACGGGATTTATGTTTTATCTCTGTCAAACTCCTTCCTGTAACTCTGCGTGGATGAATTTCCTGAGATAAAGAAATTACTGGAAATGATTCTCCCTACCAGAAAAACAAAACCAAAAACATGTCGATGGTGACCCTGAGTGATAGCAACGATGCCTGCCCGGCCAGGAGCACGTTGCACAGTTCTTGATTCATTCATTCAAAAAAATGGGTGCAAAGCGCCAAGGAACCGCATGCATATTAGGGAAGGTTCTCTCCTCTCCAGAGAGGACCGGGCATGAGGATTTGCACCGACAGAAATCTCAGGAGCGCAATGAGCAAATGTGCACTCAGGACTCACGTCCCGGCGGGGCGGACGCCGGGGCCGTGGGCATCTCACGTCCTCACCCTGCGCTTGGCGTCTTCCACGCGGGACATCTCCGCAGCTCCCCGGCTCCCGCCTGGCCGTGCCGGGTCGGCGACTCAGCGCGCACGCCCTCGCCCGCAGGTGGCCGGCCCTGCGCCTGTGCACGCTGCTCCCCGGCAGCCCCCTCCGCTCCTTTCCCTTCCTCAGCTCGTCGGCCGGGGCTTGCGTGGCTTTGCGTTCCGTGACGCGGTCCCTGCCTCTCCCCGCGGTGGCGTGGCCTCTGAACAGATGTTCCTTCCGTGCGGCGTGTGTGTGTTGGAGCCACTTGGCGAGACAGGCTGCTCGCTGCCGGATCGGGCTGGGTGTTGGGGACCCTGGTCCCTCACCGCCACGGAGCCACTCCCCGCCTTCCAGCACCCTCACCGGGGCCCCGGGAAGCAGGTGGACAAACACAGTGGCTTCCAGTTACCCAGATGCCCGCCCGCCCTCTCTCTCTCTCTCTCTCTCTCTCTCTCTCTCTCTGTCTCTGTCTCTCTGTCTCTCGCTCTCTCTCTGTCTCTCTCTCTGTCTCTGTCTCTCTCTCTGTCTCTCATTCTCTCTCTGTCTCTGTCTCTCTCTCTCTCCTGTCTCTCTCTCTGTCTCTGTCTCTCTCTCGCTCTTTCTCTCTGTCTCTCTCTCTCTCTGTCTCTGTCTCTGTCTCTCTCTTTCTCTCTGTCTGTCTCTCGTTCTCTCTTTCTCTTTCTCTCTCTCTCTGTCTCTGTCTCTCTCTCTCTCTGTCTCTTGTTCTCTCTCTCTTTCTCTCTCTCTGTCTCTGTCTCTCTCTCTGTCTCTGTCTCTTTCTCTACTCTCTCTCTCTGTCTCTGTATCTCTCTCTCTCCTCTCTGTCTCTCTCTCTCCTCTATCTTTCTGTCTCTGTCTCTGTCAGTGTCTCTCTCCTCTCTCTCTCTCTGTCTCTCTCTCTGTCTCTCTCTCTGTCTCTCTCTCTCTCTCTCTTTCTCTCTCTACCACTCTCCGTTCCCCTGCAAGACAGAGAACCCTCCCTGTCACCGTCCCCTGTCCGGGACACCCCCGGCTTTACTCGGTGAGAAACCCCACCACCGCGTGGCTCTGCGTGTCTGTGTCCGCCTGCCATCAGCCGCGGGGACCGACGAGCCGACAGGCGTCTTTCCCCGTTCATTCTCCACGGTTGAGCTGGGAAAGAGAGATGCTACGATCTCACGGGCGCTCGTGGCGTGGGACGGCCGTCCAGAGCGCCGACGGGACGGCAGCGATCGCTTATCCATCGTTAAAAGACGCAAATGCAGCGTGTTGCCCAACAGTGGACAGTTCTCCTGCAGCGTGTGACGGACGCTCTCTGAGTGAGGCGTGGTACCCGGGGGCTCTGCAAGACCTTTGCTTTCAGACAGAGATGCTCACACTTGCTCTGACAAAATCGTGGATTGTGAACGCCCAGCGCCACATCGCGATTTGGGTACAGCCCCTGTGGTGCTGGAATTCCCACCCAGCTCCCCCCTAAGGCGAGCCGCAGCGCCGGCTGTATACTCCTGGTGCATGGAGTTAACACCACCTGTATGCACGGGAGCAATGCTGTCTCTGCAGCTCTGAAACACGCCTTCCCCTACCGTGCCGTTTACGGGAAGGGGTTGCTCAGATCGCATCGTGTGATTTCCTGAGCAACCGTAACTCCCTGCTCACCCAGAGCATCATCACCGACAAAGTCTCGGTGGCCGGGACCTTGGGTTTGTGCTGTAATCTGCCACCAGGACTCTGATCAGACAGAGCTAGGTGGTAGCATTTTGGCCTCGTAACTAAACAGTTGCTTCCTATTTAATGGTCTTGTACGCGATGTCTAGGAAATATATAACAGAAATGCAATGGATACGATGTTGGAAGCCATCGGGAGATAGATAGATGAGGGGCTCTTGTCCTCCCCTTCCTGTCACCGATTCCCTGATTCCTGGTGTCTCAGCAGAAATGACACCCGTGTGTCCAGATGATCGGATGTCGCTGTCCTTGCGTCAAGCTTTGGTGACGACGGGCATCTGCCTCTTCTTTCTCTACCCACGTACATGTGTCAGAGTCTGTTGTGAGAAAGAGACCCCACCAACGGCTTCCAGTGGCTTCTACTTGGTCTCCCGAGATGCAGGCTCTCTCCCTTGGAATCTGTCCTTTAAGCATGCACGGGTGTTCCAGTGACCGCTACTCTGGGGCACACAGTCCGCAAACCTAGTGGTTCAAAATAACCGTTCCATTTTGCTCCTAATCTGGGGGCAGCGCAGGAATTGGGGCAGTTCTGGCAGCGGCTGCTGCAGTCTGAAGGCTCGACCCGGCTGGACGTCCAGGAGAGCTCCTCCCGTGGTGGGAAGTGGGCACTGCACTGCACCTGGCACCTGAGCTCACCTGGGCGGGTCGGCCCGAACACCTGCCTGTCGGTGGCGTGTGCAGTGTGGCGGGCTCGGTCAGGGTTGTCAGCCTTGGAAATCATATGGCGTTGTTATTGCTGCTGCTGCATTCTGTAGGTTACAAGAAAGTTAATGAGGGCGACCAGGATTCGAGATGCGGGACACAGACTCCTTCTCCCCAGGAGATGGGTGTCCAAGTGGCATATTTTCCGGCCACGTTGAGCCGGTGTTCATGCGAAATTGCGCGTATATAAACCAGCTGTTTGTGATGAGCGAGTGTCTCCTACGCTGGGGGCTCCTGAACAGGGAATGTGTAATCCTTTACGCACGGAGTGATGACCTCTCTTTCTTCTTACTTCTGCACGCTAAAATATAAAGCAATATCAAGAAAACGGCACTGTGAAGGAAATGTTTACATTTTATCAAAATGCCAAACCTCACATCCCCACGAAGCAACCGATTCTGGTGTTTTGTTTTTTTTTTTCCAAATAATTCTTAAGGCGGACCCCAAAAGTGTGCTGTCAGGTACATTTTAGTGACCGCAGGTGTTTTGAATACACATTTTATTGAATGGTTAATGCACATGTGTCTTGGTTTTCTGGTTTCTGTTGGGCTGCTGCTTGTTGGTCTACACTCGCGATGTTCCGCAGTTGCAAGCTCGGGGCATAAATTCTGAGTATGCTGGGGTTTTAGAGAACCGGGTGTCAAGGCAGGAGGTGAGAAGCACTGAGGCGTGTGCAGGTCAGGAGTGTGGGTGTCATTCCTGCCTGCACAGCCTGGGATTCCACGGCCCCGTTTCTCTCCCACCGTCCTTGTGAGACAGCGTCCACCTTCATGCACGTTGGCTTTGTAAATGTCGTTAACCCCCGGCTGCACCCGCAGCACGGTACCGGGGCTACGGCGGCTGCACCCGAAGCAGGCACTGCTTTGCTTTGAGCACCTCGCAGTGGACAAACCTCCCCCACCCCGGGACAGGGGCGCTGAGCAGAGGAGCCCACGGGGCCACCCTCACGGCCCGGCGGGGGATGGGCGTCCAGGACGCCTGTGTGGCCAGGCAGGGCCCTCACGGCCCAACCGGGACAGCGGTCTGCACGGACACAACTGCATAGACACGGGGAATGCTTAGAGAGATGGGTACGTGGGCAGATACACAAATACAAATGCACACAGAAACACAGATGCATTTGTCTGTCTCTATATGTATCTCCATATGAAATACGCAGGCACAGAAACACGAACACGCACATACACAAGTACATAGGGACGGATACGCAGGGAGATGCGCATTTGTGCACATACACAATTGCAGATACACAGAGAAATGCATGTACATTTATGTCTGTACACATGTACATATAAATGCATACACACATGCACACGTGCAAATGCGTGTACACGGAGGAATGCATAGGAAAATGGGTGCGTGTACAGATACACAAATACTATACATACATGCACATACATATCCCCAAATAAAATATAGACACACATACAAGCACATATACACAGAAACATATACATGTACAGATAAAAGACACATATGCAAATAAATGTATATGCAAATGCATAGCCATATAAAATATGTAAACAAGCACATCCACATATGCAAATGGTGTGTCTATGTATAGATCAACCACATGTAAAAATGCATTTGCAAATGCAAACATGTACAAAAATACAAAAACATGAGTATGCAAAATGAAAATGCATGTCTGTGCATGCAGTTGGTATGAAGACATATTCATATGCATAAATAACTATAAACGCTCTGCGTATGTAGATGTATAAACACGCACAAAACTTGTTCTCATACAGTTGCAAATAGAAGCATATACAGTATATGCAGACATGCATGCAAACATGTAAATGAGTATACACATGCATGTACAAGTGAATATGCGTGTGTACATGCACAGCCATGTACATACGTTTATGCAATAGCAAATGTATATGCAAATTCATATGCGTTTGCAAATACATATGCCTATGCAAATGGGTGAACACAAATAAATACATGCAACCACATGTGTGTGTAAGTGTATATGTTTAAATTATGCATATATGCAAATACATATGCAAGTGTACACCTATGTAAACATACACAAATGCATCTACATATGTGAACGTATACATGGACCATATACATGCAAATGCACACAAAATTCCATGTGCATGCAAAGCTCACCTAAATAGACATATATGCCAAGTATGTATACGTGTGCATATAAACACACACACAAACACGCGTCAGCACTTACATGCAAGCAAGCTGACCTGCTCTGAGCATGAGATAGTGTGGCCCAGGCATGTTTCTCGGACGAGTCATCTCTGAGGTCAGACCCCTGGTGATGGGACTGAGGGGCAGGGGTGTAACCGGGCTGTGCCTGCCCAGGGAGGGCGCCTGAGTCCGGGAGGCAGAGGATGCCCAGCGCACAGCGTGCTTTGACGATTATGTCCGTAGAATCCCGGCTCTGCGGCTGGCAGGGGCTGGGCTGAGGTCTGGCTGTGCTCACGCTTGGTCCAGCCTTTCCCAGAGGACGCCTGAGAACCCCTGGGACACTCGGCAGAGGGCAGCGCGCTGGGCAGCCCGTCTTGCGCAGGAGAATTGACTTCCCGGGGATGCCTTGTTGACTCAGAACATTCTCCCGTGCCTTCGCATGCTGCTCCGTTATCACCGTTGCTTTATTCTACGATACAAGGCATAGACGTGCGGAGACAGAGCAGGGAGGGACCTTAGTGACCCCTGAGCGCCTCCCCTGCCGTACACAAGGCAGGAGACCAAGGTCCAGGAGGGCGAGACGGCAGCCAGACTCCTCCCCCTCCCCTCTGGGCGCCGGCGTCCGCGTCCCTGGAGTCCCCCTGCGCGACGTGTCCGTCCTTCCCGTCCAGTCCTGCTCTCCCTGAAACTCTCCTTCTGTCCCCAGCTGGGGTCATGATGGTGCCTCCTCCTCCCCTCTGGGCGCCCGCGTCTGCGTCCCTGGAGTCCCCCTGCGCGACGTGTCCGCCCTCCCGTCCAGCCCTGCTCTCCCTGACACTCTCCTTCTGTCCCCAGCTGGGGTCATGATGGTGCCCGAGAGGAAGACCCAGGACGGATTCGAGGAGCACTTCGGCTTGAACTACCTGGGGCACTTCCTGCTCACCAACCTCCTGCTGGACACCCTGAGAGCGTCCGGATCCCCCGGCCGCAGTGCCAGGGTGGTCACCGTGTCCTCGGCCACGCACTTCGTCGGCGAGCTGAACATGGACGACCTGCAGAGGAGGTGGGGCGCACCTGTGCATGTCCCTAGCGATGCTCCGGGACGGGGGAAGGTCGCCCACCCTCCCCGCGGCAGCCGGCCCGGTATTCGGGGTGGGGTGGGGGGGCGGTTGAAGGTGAGGCTCCACCCTCGGGACCTCGTCATCTCCCAAAGCCCCACCTGCTAACGCCATCCCCATGGGGGTGAGGGTTTCAACATACCAATGTTGGGAGGACACAGATATTCAGACCACAGACGTAGGACGTGTGTCTGTGTCCCTCTGCATACGTGCAGCCCGGATTTTGCGGGGCATTAACACTGCACTCAGAAAGACCTGCATGCTTGGTGGTGCCGGGGTCGGATTTGGGGTGCAGCCTCTGGGGTTTCCAGCAGGGTGGGCACCCTTGTCACCCTCAGGTCCCAGAACACTGAGGGCGGAAAACAGGTGAGCCCAGCTTTGTAGGACCTTGGCAGTTGAGTGTCTCCACACGGGCTGGAAGGATAGGAGGTCGTAGGGGTTTCTGAGGACATGTTCATCCATCTGCTTAGACAAGCCGAGCTCCTGCGCGCACGGGGTCCCTGCGTAGGGCCGTGTGACCAGGGAGGTGGCCTTGCTGACATTCCCCGTGCAGGGTGAACGCCATGGGAACATGGCAAGGGAGGGAGCGTGGCCCTGAGACACCTTGATTGTGGATTTCTGACCGCCGCGGCCGTGACGGTGTGCATTCCTGCGATTTCGAGCCGCCCGGCCTGCGGTCCTTGGTTCAGGCAGCCCGAGGAACATGGCTCGGATTGCAGAGCGAACAGAGAGGGTCTGAGGTCGGACGGGTTCAGACGCAGGGGCGGTTCTCACACTTGTTACCTGTGTGGTCTTGTCCAAGCGCCTGCAGCTTTCCAAACCTTTTTCTTTGAATCCATTGTTACAACCTCAGATTTTCGGATGTCGGGAAGTGATCCAGGGAGACCGAATACGTGGGCAGTGCCCGACCCTTTGTGAGGTCTTCCTTGAACATCTGTCCCCTTAGGTTACACACACACAACCCGGCGATTAGCTCGCAGCTGATTCTTCTATGTCCATCACGGTAAAAGGAGACACATTGTCAGTGTACCTGCTGCCATTAAGGGCAATAAGATAAACAGCATGTCTCTGTATATCGGCTTGTCTCGGGGACACTCAGATGGCCCTAGACGTTAAAAACAAGAAAATAGATTTCTCTGGATGGATGGTTGGGCTGGAAGTTTGTCAGTGCAGAGAGTCACCAGTCCCCAACCCACACAGGTGAGATCAGTGCGCACCTGCTGGCTCTAAGACCCTTTACGAAAAGGGGTCCTTGGTTGCCACCAGTAGGCAGAGCCAGGAGGACCCTGCCAGGTGGGAAATCAGCCATGACTTGAACTGTACTCTCGGCACCTTCCGAGTGAGTGGCTGGAGACCATACGGCAAAGTGGAGGAACGTTACCGTGGTCACTCATGGGGGACGGGGAACACCAGTTTCCTGAAGGATACACATGCGCTGTGATGGTCAAAGGGCCCTCGAGTAATTGAAGGTGTAAATTTAGGGGGTCAGAAATGTCACCCAGGGACGTAACAGCAGTGATGGGCCATCCTGACTTCTGGATGCAGCCTGCAGGAGACAGTAACAGTCCCCAGAGATGTCCACGTCCTAATCCCATGTGGTAGACAGAATAATGTCCCCAAAAATGTCCGTATCCTAATCCCATGTTGTAGACAGAATAATGTCCCCAAAGATGTCCACGTTCTAATCCCATGTGGTTGACAGAATAATGTCCCCAAAGATGTCCATGTCCTAATCCCATATGGTAGACAGAATAATGTCTTCAAAGATGTCCACGTCCTAATGTCATGTGGTAGACAGAATAATGTCCCTAGAGATGTCCACGTCCGAATCCCATGTGGGAGACAGAATAATGTCCCCAGAGATGTCCATGTCCTAATCCCAGGTGGTAGACAGAATAATGTCCCCAAAGAAGTCCACGTCCTAATTCCATGTGGTAGACAGAATAATGTCCCCAGAGATGTCCACGTCCTAATCCCATGTGGTAGACAGAATAATGTCCCCAAAGATGTCCACGTCCTAATCCCATGTGGTAGACAGAATAATGTCCCCAAAAATGTCCATGTCCTAGTCCCATGTGGTAGACAGAATAATGTCCCCAAAGATGTCCACGTCCTAATCCCATGTGGTAGACAGAATGTCCCCAAAGATATCCACGTCCTAATCCCATGTGGTAGACAGAATAATGTCTCTAGAGATGTCCACATCCGAATCCCATGTGGTAGACAGAATAATGTCCCCAAAGATGTCCACATCCCAATCCCATGTGGTAGACAGAATAATGTCCCCAGAGATGTCCACGTCCTAATCCCATGTGGTTGACAGAATAATGTCCCCAGAGATGTCCACGTCCTAATTCCATGCTATGCATTTGTACCTCCCCCAAAATTTATATGTTGAAGCCCTAATCCCTGATTTGATGGGAATAGGAGATGACATTTTTGTGACATTATTATGTTTAGATGACATCACGAGGGTGAGGTTCTCAAGGTCACCTTAGTGTCTTTAAAAGACCAGCGAGTTCGCTCTCTCTCTGTTTCTCTCTCTGTCTGTTTCTCTCTCTGTCTCTGTCTCTCTGTGTCTTTCTGTCTCTCTCTCTCTCTGTCTCTCTGTCTCTGTCTCTCTCTCTGTCTCTGTCTCTGTCTCTGTTTCTCTCTCTCTCTGTTTCTCTCTCTGTCTCTCTCTCTCTGTTTTTCTGTCTGTTTCTCTCTCTGTCTCTCTCTGTCTCTCTCTGTCTCTCTGTCTCTGCCTCAATGTAGGGATGGGAGCAGAGGTGAGTGAGGGAGATTTGAAGACGCTGTACTACTGAACCCCTTGTGTGGTCATTTGTCACGGTAGCAAAAGGACTCTTATCGAGGTCCTTGAGAAAGCACAGGTACCCATATTTGAATGCAGATAAATCTCTACCGTAGAGAAATGGCATTTCCGAAATCAGGGGTGGCTAGAGAATGATGCCCAGTGGACATCCGTGTTGCTAGAAGTCAAACACCAGGACGCTTTCGACATCGGGAGACCTGGGCTATGAGTCAGGCTGCCTGGGCTGTGCGCTGAGCCCCGCCCATCACTGGCTTGGCGCGCTAGACACTGTGTCTGATATCCTTGCGTTTTGGCTGCCCCCACTTGTAAAGTGACAGTAAGAACAGGTGACCTGTGCCACCATGGTGATCACGGTCAGACGCTGCTTACCCCACAGCTTTGCATGTTGCGGCAGGCGGCTCAGTGGATGTTGGTGATTCCTGTGTTATTGTGGCAAAATGCAGGTAACATGAAATTTAATGTTGTAACCATTTTTTTTTTTTTTTTTTTTTTTGGAGACAGAGTCTCACTCTGTTGCCCAGGCTAGAGTGAGTGCCGTGGCGTCAAACTCCTGGGTTCAAGCGATCCTCCTGCCTCAGCCTCCCGAGTAGCTGGGACTACAGGCATGCGCCACCATGCCCGGCTAATTTTTTTTTGTATATATATCTTAGTTGGCCAATGAATTTCTTTCTATTTATAGTAGAGACGGGGGTCTCGCTCTTGCTCAGGCTGGTCTCGAACTCCTGACCTTGAGCGATCCGCCCGCCTCGGCCTCCCAGAGTGCCGGGATTACAGGCGTGAGCCACCGCGCCCGGCCTCATTGTAACCATTTTTAAGGGTGCAGTTGCGACGCATCAGGCTTGTTCACTTTGTTGATTAGCCATCACCACTGTCCCCATCTCCAGAACATCTTCCTCTTCCCCGTCGCAGACCCCAGTGTTAGTGATTGTGTGAATTCGTGTTCGTAGGATTTTATCCTCAAAGCGGCAAAACGGTGCCTGCCTTGGTCTGTTCCGTCCACCTGCCGTGGGA
>CAUYRT010106026.1:0-12491 GCA_963574885.1 Lepilemur ruficaudatus | reverse complement strand
TCCTATATGTCCACTTAGGTGTTGATCAGTTAATACCAATTTGCTGGTGAGTACATGTGGTGCTTATTTTTCCATTCTTGGGATACTTCACTTAGTAGAATGGGTTCCAGCTCTATCCAGGAAAAGACAAGAGGTGCTATATATCAACATTGTTTCTTATAGCTGAATAGTACTCCATGGTATACATATACCACATTTTATTAATCCACTCATGTATTGATGGGCACTTGGGTTGTTTCCACATCTTTGCAATTGCAAATTGTGCTGCTATAAACATTTGAGTGCAGGTATCTTTTTTATAGAGTGTCTTTTGTTCTTTTGGGTAGATGCCCATTAATGGGATTGCTGGATCAAATGGTAGATCTACTTGTATCGCTTTAAGGTATCTCCATATTGCTTTCCACAGAGGCTGCACTAGTTTGCAGTCCCACCAACAGTGTAAGAGTGTTCCTATCTCTCTGCATCCATGCCAACATTTATTGTTTTGGGACTTTTTGACAAAGGCCATTGTCATTGAAGATAAGTGATACCTCATTGTGGTTTTGACTTGCATTTCCCTGATGATTAGCAATGTTGAGCATTTTTTCAAATGTTTGTTGGCCAAACCCAATAGTTTTTTAATTGTATTTTCGCCTCTATTACAGGATCTAGTCTAGGGGAAGATATTTCATTTTATTTCGTTCATTAATTTCTTTTAATCTAAAACACACAGCCTTGCTTTATCTTTTACGACATTGACAATTTCTAAGAATGTATCCCTCTCCTTAGAAAAATATAATGGTCCTCAGTTTGGGCTTGTTTGATATTTCCTTATGATTAGATTCAGGTTATTTAATCTCAGTTGGAATATTGTATAAGTGATGTTGTGTCCTTCTCAGGGTGTCACATCTGTGGGCACGTAACATCCATTGGTGGTGATGATTTTGATCATCCCATCAAGGTGTTGTCTAATTTCTTGACTGTATCATTATTGTTTTCTTTTCCTTCCCTTGCAATATGCAGTGTGTGTGGAGACATTGTAAGATCATGTAGATATTCTGCTTCTCATCAAAATTAGGCAAGGCATGGCATCCACTGATGATTCTTACTGGACTGTTCTTTACTATGATAGGTGCACAATCATGATTTTCCATCTCAGTCCTCCCTGTGTTTTTACCATTCGGCCTTTGGCGTTCTACTGTAAACAAGAGCCTTACTTCATTCCAATTTATTTATTTATTTATTATTGGTATGGACTCAGGAGTTCCTATTTAGCATTGCTTTATAATTTACCACTGTACTCACTTATTTTGGTACTCAAATTGTCCTAGAGTTGACCAGTGGGAGCCCCTTCAAGATTCCTTTTAGTGGAGAAAGGTCCAGGCTGTAAAGTTCATGTTTCTAGTGAGCCTCTCTGCTGTGTGAGGAGTTAGACCTAGGCTTTGGACATTTCCATTTCCTGGTTGATGTTGGGTCAAGCAGAAATCTTGGGGTTATGAGTAAGGGCAGTTTTGATTTGCAGTTGTTAAATGAAGAATATGTGTTCAGAGTATGAGTGAGATGAAAATTGTTCTTTTATTTATTTGTAAGCTTTGACTAGAGTCAGCCCGACAGATTTTGTCCCTTTCCCTCTGGCCATACCTTTTTGGAAGGGGGATAGCCTGCATTTTAACAACATGCATATTCTGGTACTCTCTTGAGGTTGCATTTTCAGTTGTCCTGTTGTCTCACCACGCTCTGTAGGCTCCTCTTTCATGTTAGATTATCCTCTATAAATGAGCAGGAGATGGTGGTGAGGGGAGTGTATTCTGGCTCCTGCAGTGGGAGCAGCCTGCAGAGGCCATGCAGTCCACATCTGTTGTTGATTGGGTCCTGGTCCAGGATCCCCACCTTGTATTGCTGAGCAGAGTGAGCAAAAGCATTACTGTGGCAACCCATGGCTCCTTTTTTACTACCTACCTCTCTTCCTTGTCTCCTAACCTGCAGTTCAGCTGGGGGTTTCTGACATTTTCTTGCCAGCTTGGAGCTATTTAAAACACATTCCTACATTTCCTATCTCATAGAATTTTCTGGACAATAGCCTTGTGTGATAATCCAGGAGAGATTAATCCCATTTTACAGATGAGAGCAAAGAGAGTAACTTTCCAGTGAGGAAACAGCTAGTAAATGGCAGAACCAGAACTTGATCCCAGCTCTCTGTCTCTCGACTCTGTGCTCCTTCTCCTTGGTGGTAGGCATTCAAAGACTGAAGAAGGCAAGTGAGCCCTTAGAGGTGGCTTAGGTACAGAAATTGGTGAGGGTAGGAAGTGGGGTAAATGTCTTCCTCCTTAATCAGCTTCCTATCTGGGGCTTTGCGTATTGAAGGTACAGTTTTTCAGTGTGAGAGGCTGAGGTTACTGTGTCTTCATGGGAAACCTGTCCTAGGAAGTATGCCCTACACCTCAGGGTTACTTCAAGGCAATTATAGAAAACTAGACAAAGGCATCAGTCTCATTGCCTGTGGTTGGTGAAGCAGAGCAGAAAAGCTGTTCTTTTCTCCTTGTCCTTTATCTTGGACTTCCTCATCTGTTCTCCCTTACCTGAGCCAGTGGAGTATCTTGTGAGGGTAGGGAGGTGTCATCTTGATTCTTTGGTTATGGTTCCCAGAGGGAGGCTCTGGCCGCAGGACAGAGCAGATGGAGCCAGTAGGAGGCCTGTTTGTGTGCCTCCGCAGGTGCAGGTCTGAGATGGGTTCTGACCTCTACCTGGCACCTGTTCCTTTTATTGCCTCCATATGTCAAGGAAATCTCAGCCCATGTGAGTACTTTCAGATTGTTCTGGCCTGAGGCCGCATTTGGAATGGCAGTAGTTATGTAGAGGGGTCTTCTGAGAGGGGCAGTTGAGATGGCCTGAGGTTAGAGGACCATACAGCTGCTCCTTCTAGAATCCTTACCGGGCCTGAGGTGTGGCTTCAGAAAGGCCCAAGTTGGGTTATTTGTGTTCTCATCTTTCCTGTATTTCCTGCTCCATTTTTGTTTTTCTCATTTTGTTAAAGGCTTCATGCTCATAGATTTTTTAAATAGCAGTAATGATTTTTTTGTTTGCTTTTTTTAAAGAATAAAACCATGGCAATCTAGTGCAGTTACTTCAGGACACATTATTTAGCTAACCTTTATCAGTAAATCAAAGGCCATTAAATCAGGAGTTCTTAGGGAGTCATTGGACCCCCTGAAATTAAATGCAAAATGTTATATGTGTACATTAATCCATTTTTCTGAGGAAAGGCTTCCATAGCTTTCTACAGAGTCACATAGACATTTGACAGCCTTTCTCCAAAGCATGGCCTCTGGTATGTCTTTTCCATGTTCATTTGGAGGACTGACTTTGCCTCCTGTGTCCCTTGTAGGTTTCTGAGCTCTTTCATTTGTGGAAGAGTCAAAGGAGAGGAGGCCTTGAGAATGATCTCTCCTACTGCAAAATTTTGGAGCTGGTTCAGTCCGCCCGTCTCCTTGCTTGGTCCCCTGAGTAGGGTTCTGCACCACAATGACCTTCTTTAAACTCTAATTTGTGGCAGGTCCTGAACTATATGCTGTGTGTACCTCTCCTCATCTAATTGTCATGACTACCCAGTAATGTAAGTGATAAAGATTAAATAGTATCTTTAAACTATTAAATAGAAGAACTGGGACTATCAGTAAAATCTGCCAGATTCCAAAGCCACTATTCTTTCAATACACTCAAGGAACAAAAACACCAGCTGCCATTGCCATTTTTCTTAGCACCCACCAGCAAGGCATCATCCTGTTGTGTTCCCTGTTGTTCATCCTACAGTGCCATAAGTCACCCCAAAACATAGATTGTGCCTGAGGGCTGCCATCAGCTCATCTTCCTATGAGTGGCAGAGAACTAGCTTGATCTTTGGGGAGTAATGGCAGGGCTCAGAGGGTACTTAATCCTCAACTGCCTTGCTGGGTCTTTTATTCCTGGCCCAGCCAAGCATTCTTCTAGAAGCAAAGGCCTGAAACTGTGGCCCCCTTGCCTTTGCTGACTCAGCTGGAGAAGGAAAAGTAGCAAAAATGAAGTGTTAAGCAAGCAGACCCCATATGATATCTAGCTTTTAAGATTAGAAATAATAATTAAAGTAATCATAATTACAAGGTGTTTTAAGTGCAGTCATATTGGCATGAAAAATTTTACTTAGAGGGTGTAATTTGTAGGTAATGCTATGAATATCAATTAAAAAAATAAATGGTTGTGGCAATGCTCTGATGGCATTTTGAGAAGGTATTTATTATACTACCATGCCCTGTTATCCATCTGTGTTAACTATGTAAACAAAGGCTAAAAACCCAGGTAAACCTCCTGAGATAGAGGTTCCAGATGGCATTAGCTGAAAAGACACCTGGCATCCAGAGTGGCTATGTGGCTCTTTGTACACAAACTGTGGAGATTATTTGTTTTGACTGCTCTAGTGACTCAATAATGTATTAATAGCAGTGGTCTGGGAAGATTTGGCTTTGGCCTCCTCTTTACTGTATTTTAACATCTTTGTATCTCAGGTTTCTTACTTTTCCCCTGCTGTTGCACAGAGTGGTTGTGACAATGAGTGCAGAAAGGTTTAAGATCTCTAAGTCTTCTAGGGCCAAGGGAATAATACCCCTTTTTTTGTAGTATAAAGCACAAGTCATTAAGTATCTGAGACATGACTATGAGCCCATGGTGAAGTGAGTTACCCTCCTCTGAGTCTCAGTTTTCCCTGTTGAACATGATTATAATATTCAAGATAATACGTTGTGTTTTAAATGAGCCAAAGTAGATCAAGCATGTAGCATTGTTACTAGCCCATGGGCATTCAGGAAGTGTTGGCTGGGTGCAGTGGCTCACACCTATAATGCTAGCACTTTGGGAGGCCAAGGTGGTAGGATCACTTGAGGCCAGGAGTTCAAAAACAGCTGGAGCAACATGGTCAGAACCCATTTCTTAAAAAAAATAAATAAATAAAAATAAAAAGAAGAAGACTGGTGTGAAAATTATTTAGCTGGCTGTGGTGGTACATTCCTATAGTCCCAGCCACTTAGGAGGCTGAGACAGGGGGATCACTTGAGCCCACGAGTTTGAGGCTGCAGTGAGCTATGATTGATGATGCCACTGCACTCTAGTCTAGGTGACAGGGTGAGACATTGTCTCAAAAAAAAAAGTCTCCCCCCACACAAACAGAAGCCAAAAACAGAGACCATATGATCACCTCAGTAAATGTGGAAAAAGCATTCGACAAAATTCAACACCGTTTCATGATAAAAACCCTCAACAAACCAAGCCTAGAAGCAACATATCTCTAATTATAAAAGCCATTTATAATAGACCCACAGCTAACATCATACTGATTGGGAAAAAGTTGAAAACATTCCCACTAAGAACTGGAATAAGACAAGGGTGCCCACTGTCACCACTTCTATTCAATATAGTGCTGGAAGTCCTAGCCAAAGCAATCAGGCAAGAGAAAGAAATATAGGGTATCCAAATAGGGACAAAGGAAGTCAGACTGTTGCTTTTTGCTGACAATATGATCTTATACCTAGAAAACCCCAGAGACTCCACCAAGAGACCCTGAAATTGATAAATAAGTTGAGCAAAGTCTCAGGTAACAAAAATCAGTGTACACAAATCACTAGCATTCCTATACACCAGTAACAGTCAAGCTGAGAATCAAATCAAAGACTAAATACCATTCACAATAGCCACAAAGAAAATAAAATACCAAGGAATATACTTAACCAAGGAGGTGAAAGATCTCTACAAAGAGAACTATGAAACACTAAGGAAACAAATCACAGACAACACAAACAAATGGAAAAACATATTAGGCTCATGGATTGGTAGAATTAACATTGTTAAAATATCCATACTGCCCAAAGTGATTTACAGATTCAGTGTAATACCCATCACAATACCAGTGTCATTTCACAGATGTAGAAAAAATAATTCTGCACTTTGTTTGGAACCAGGAAAGAGCTCGAATAGCCAAGGCAATCTTAAGCAAAAAGAACAAATCTGGAGGCATCACATTAGCAGACTTCAAACTATACTACAAGGCTATAGTAACCAAAACAGCATGGTAAGGACACAAAAATAGAGACATAGACCAGTGGAACAGAATGGAGAACCCAGATATGCAACCATCCACAAATAGCCAACTTATCTTTGACAAAGCAGACCACAGTATACACTGGGGGAAAGAAGCCCTATTCAATAAATGGTGCTGTTAGCCACATGAAGAAGGAAAGAAACAGGATCCATATCTCTTACCACTCATAAAAATTAATTCAAGATGGATAAGAGACTTAAATGTAAGGCATGACACCATGAGAATTCTAGAAAAAAATACTGGAAAAATTCTTCTAGATACCAGCTTAGGCAAAGAATTTATGAAGACCCCAGTGGCAATCACAGCAATAACAAAAATAAGTATTAAATAGACTTGATTAAATTAAAAAGCTTCTGCACAGCTAAAGACGTAATCAACAGAGCAAATAGACATCCTACAGATTGAGAGAAAATGTTCACAAACTACACATCTGATAAAGGGCTAATAACCAGAATCTACAAAAA
The DNA here is from genome assembly GCA_963574885.1 of Lepilemur ruficaudatus. NCBI lineage: Eukaryota > Metazoa > Chordata > Mammalia > Primates > Lepilemuridae > Lepilemur > Lepilemur ruficaudatus. The sequence goes on along the minus strand of CAUYRT010106026.1, from coordinate 5,924 downwards.
ACTCAAGCAAATCAGCAAGAAAAAGACCAAACAACCCTATTAAAATGTGGGCTTCTGTTCATACAGAAGCTTTTCAAAAGAAGGTAGACAAGTGGCCAATAAACATATGAAAAATGCTCAACATTCACTAATCATCAGGGAAATGCAAATGAGATATCACCTTATGCCGGTTACAATGGCTTTTCTTAAAAAGTCCAAAAACCCATAGATGCTGGTGAGGATGCAGAGAGAAAGGAACACTTATACACTGTTGGTGGGACTGCAGATTAGTACAACCTCTATAGAAAATAGTATGGGGATTCCTGAAAGAACTAAATATAGACCTACCGTTTGATCCAGCAGCCCCATTATCAGATATTTACTCAAAGGAAAAGAATTCATTTTATCAAAAAGATAACTGTACTCGAATGTTTATTGCAGCACAATTCACAATTGCAAAGATGTGGAATCAACTCAAGGGGTCATCAAGGCATAAGTGGATTAACAAAATGTCTCTGCCAGGCGCGGTGGCTCACGCCTGTAATCCTAGCAATCTGGGAGGCCGAGGCTGAAGGATCACTCAAGGTCAGGAGTTCAAAATGTGGTATATGTATACTATGGAATACTAGTGAGCCATGAAGAAGGATGAATTAATGCCTTTTTGCAACAATTTGGATGGAACTGGAGACTGTTATCCTAAGTGAAGTATCTAAAGAATGGAAAAACAAATGCCACATGTACTCGCTATTAAATTGGGACTAATGGGTGAGCACACATGTGCACAGAGGAAAGTAAAACTCAGTGGTAATCAAGAAGGGGATGGGCAAAAACCTACCTAACGGGTACAGTGAACACTAACTGGGTGATGGGCACACATATAACCCTGACTCAAGCATAGGAGAAGCGATCCATATAACCAAAAACATTTGTACCCCTGTAATATTTTGAAATAAAAAATGAAAAGTCTTCTCCCTATGACTTCACCTCCCCAGATGCCCCCAACCTAAATAGAATTTTTTGATTGGCCAGAAGTAGAGTAGAAACATTAATCTGTTTTTCAAATGCAAGCTTAAAAATGCATTTCTTGTTCTGAAGATGACCAGGTAACTGTATTTGGGGGTGTGTTTGTGTGTGTGCACGCACATTTATCTATTTGTGTAAGTATGCATAAATCTGAGTTCTGCCTAATGAGATACAACTGGCCTCGGTGACTTCATGCCTTTTAAGATGTTAAGGTAAGAGTAGATAGAGTAATAGCATGTATTTGGAGCTAGAAGCCTCAGCAGCTGGCTTGGTGATTTTTTTTTTTAAATGGGGTACCTTTTTTTTTTTTTTTTTAATGGGTAGCTCTAATTTCAAGCAAAATGTTCTGGGTAGATTTTGTTTAGCTCAAGGGAGAATTGCATATTGGGCACTAACTATTAATGGGTCAGATCCTGCCAGCTGCCCTTTTATAGATCTTCAGTGTGAAACAAGGCTTTGTATAGGTTGCCAGCCAGAAATTGATCTTGGATCCAATTCCATCAGAGAAGCTTGATTATTTTTAGAAGTAACACTCAACCTAGCACAGCATACGGTGATATATAATACCAACTGTTTATAATCCATGTTTTAATTAATTTCTGGAAAATTAAACCACCTTTTTTCCTGATGTCTGTTGTCCATCAAACTGTATGAAACTGCTGCAGAGTTCAGGATATGGCGTTTGCAGAGGACTTGGATAAGTTGGGATGTTGACCTTCAGAATGTGACAATTGCATGGTGTTTGGATGGCTGGGAGCCAGGAGACCTGAGTTCTATCCCCAGTTTTGCCTTTCCTTAAGTGTGTGATTTCAGCCTAACAAAGCCCTTCTGGTTCTCAGGGTGTGTAGTTATTAAATAAATGGATTGTATGTCTTTAAATTCCCATTATATTTTAATTTCAATAAATGTTGCTTCATGATAGAAATTAAATATAGTATTTGTAAGTCTTTCTCCTCAAATTGTGATGTAACTATTACAGCCATGCTACTCGGGTGATTTTAAAGGATTGTTTTGGGAAAAATGAAGTTTTTATGAAACCAAGATACTGATTTTTGGTAGCCTAGCACTTATACCTTCCCATGTTAAGTGTTTTATATTCAAAGAGCATTTTCAGCTCACCTTAAGCCTGTTTCTTTCCTGTTTATCCAGGCTTCACTTTTTATTGATGGTCCACTGAAAGGCCTTTCTGAGCACACCTATGTCCAGGTGTCTCAGTCCAGTGAAGTCTTATAATCCTGTTCATGCCATGGATTTCAACTGTCAGAGGCTTCCTTGAATATTTTTTTCTTCTATATATTCTGACTTCTCTTAGACCACTGTTTAAAGTATGGGCCACAGGCTATCTATCTGCAATAGAATCACCTGGAGGTGCTTTTAAAAAAAAGGGCATGTTTCTGGTTCGCATCTTGTTTTCATTGGAGCCAAATCTCTTGGGGTAAGACTTCAAAATCCTCATTTTTTGCAAGCTTCCAAGTGACTCTCAAATTTAAACTGGCCTCAGAATCACCGTTTTGAGGAATTGAGGGCTATATGTTTGTTCGTATTCTCAGGATCTGACATATAATTGGAGTTCACTGGATATTTTTGTGCGGGTAGATCACTGCATGAGTGGATGTATTTGTGACAGTTAGTTAGAAAGCTATAAAATCCTTTTACCAGCCCTTTTATAATGAAGGCTCTGAAATATTTATTGAATGAATGAATAATACTGATAACAAGGTAATGGAAGTAATGGTGCTCTGGTCGTACACAGATGTTTTTGACCTTGTGTGCACACATACGTACACACACCCCACTCCCCCAAGCCCACCCCCTATGGCAGAAGCTTGCAGGAGAGCATATGCACTGGGTTTCAGCGCTAAGAGGGCCATCAAGTGGACTGATTAGGAAGGGCAGAATGTGGTTTGTGAGTAAAAGTAAAAGGCACATGCTCTGACTCCTTACCTTTTCTTGTTGTTTTTAGACATTTTCAATGGTTACATAACACCAGTGGGGCCAGAGACAAGGACAAGCCAAAGATGCATTGATTAAAGCAATTACTACTAATTAAAGTTAATCTGGAACTCACATATTTCCTCAGTTTATTATGTAATGATGTAGCCTTAGGACTTTCCAAATCCTGTTCGGCAGATAGGAGGGTTGGAGGTGGGAGGTTGGGTCTGAATCTCAGTCTCTTACCCAAGGTTCTATGGGCAAGGCGGGGATGGATCCCTAGTAATTTCTTTAGTCATGGTCCCTTTGTCCCATAATGACTGTAGAGGGTTAGGACCCTATAACTGTTTAGGAACTTGGGTATTCAGCATATAGATCCAATCAGAATGATAGGAAGGAAAGATAAGTAGCAATTGATGTAATATGTTATTATTGATAGCATTAAAAAGTGTCCAGAGCCTATGTATGCAGCAGTTGGTTGATGTTCTGGTTAATTTGAGTTATAGCAAAGAGATGGTGACTCTAGAGGGATGCATGAGAAGAAGAATTGAACTGATCTCTAACCTTAACCCTCGGGGACTGGTCTGTTAATAAAACAAACCTACAAATGTGAAACATACAAGCTTAATAGCTAATAATGTATTCATAGCAGACTCTTCACTGTTCTCACATTTCTTCTATGTAATTCTGTTTTGGCAGTACATTTTGTTTTTTTAAAAGAAAAGAAAAAAGGTGATTTTTAGTAATTCATTCTTCAGAGAGCAAGATAGATGATACTATCCAGCTCTGTCCCTTTAGAATTCATAATAACCCCCTTTACACAATCCATGTTTATGATGCTTCTAACATGAATTATTTTTACAGTCTTCTGGGTCTCAGTTGTCTCATCTCTACAATGAGAGTTTTTGTACAAATTGATCCTGGAGGCCTCTTTCTGCTCTAATCATTAGATTCTGTGTAATAGGCTACATTTTCAAAATGGATAATCAATTTAATGAAGGTCACACTTTCAATATTTTTAGATCTCTTTTTATCTTTAATCAATTTCCAATTTTTTAAAAATTTATTTTCTCATCTCCATCCCCCTCCTTGCCTAGATTTATTGAAAATATATTCTAAAGTTTATCTGAATTGCTATAGAAAGGCTCTGAGCATCTGGTTGAACTAGGCTTTTAGATAAATTATTTGTATTTCAAGGTTGGACCAACTGTAATTTCTATGAATTCCACGAAACCTACTGATGGTGGATTTCTATGCTATGCTATTCCTTCTCGGGCTTCACTGCAGTGATGATGACTATGGTAGGAGGATGTACTTGTAAAGAATGGAGAGGACCAGGAGTCTGTGCATATATGGTCTCTGGGAACCTTGGCCGCAGCTTATTCCTGGTTTTGTCACGGATGGCTTGTATGACCTTGTGGAGGTCACTGAATGTCTTTTGGCCTTTATTTACTCATCAGTAAAATGAGAGGATTGTTACTAGGTAAGCATTAAAATAGATGATCTGTTAATAATACTCACCTTGGTTGCTTCAGTTTACTAAAATGCCTTCTTCATCGAAGAAATTATACTAATCACAGTTTGAATGTAACACAAACTTATATTCTTAATTCAGTAAACATTGGCAGTCCAAATGTGGAATATATTGAATACGAGCGTGATTCCCCACTAGATATGTAAGATGGTGTGTGGAAGTGTAGGAAAAGAATAATAGAATGCAGTGTATCTATATATTTCTTAAACTTAGAAATTTGTTATATTTTGAATTAACATAGTAGGATGTATATACTTTATAAATAAAAAATATTGGGGACCTGAATGCAGAGATTTTTTTACTGATTGGCATTTATATTCAAAGTTAGGATACCACAGGAATAGATTATATATATTTTTCACCCAAATGAAAATATTTGATTAGGACATTCCAGTTTCTGGTTGTTAAGTAACAGTATCTTCTCCCTTTCCTTGAGAAAGATTATGATACAAAATAATTGTTTGGGTGTGTCCAGTTCAGCAAACCTTTATTTGACTGCTATGTATTTGGGGGCTGTTGAAAGGGGAGTGGGTTTTAAGGATGCAGTTCTTCCTTTTGTAGCATATAGTTAAAGTAAAAACAACAGCTTGGTGTTCTGACACCTCTCTTGCTCAGGTCTTTATGTTCACCTTGGCACAGGATGTACCTGATGAATCCTGGCCATTCTAGCTATTCCTGTTGCTGTCTCTCTTGCTGTCCCTTTCTGGATTTTGTTGTAATGTAAACCCACCAAACAAGACTTCCGGCAGTTCTAGGTGGAAAATTTTATATAAATAATTAATTTGTCAGTGAGTGGTTTCTATTCTGGAGAAAGCAAAGCCCCACCGTACTGGATGTTCACATGGGCTGGGCTGGACGACAGCGTTAGTTTGTGCTTTGAAGCCACTCGCGTTCAGTGTTTTGAATACCACCCCAAAGCGTGGTGTCTTGGGTTCTGTGGAACCTTAACATTTTCTTTATTTTCCCATTATCCCTTGTCCTAAGCAAACATTACTATTTTCTATCCTTTTTAATGAGCTTTTTAATCTCCCAATTCATAGCTGGAGGAGTCTTACTTTGAAAAGTAGAGAGGTTGATGGCTTCAGGGCTACATCTCCTTATATGCTTATGTTTACATTTTTGAAATTGACCTAAAACATGTCAATACTTTGTTATGGTTTTGATATTTATCTGATAATTCCTTTTCTGGGCATGTTAAAATCTTAAGTTTCTTTGGCAAAAGCATTTTCTTTTTAGGATTGATCACTTTTTTAGGATTCTTTCTGAAAAGATTTCAGTAGAGCTTTTTTTTTTTAGATTTTATTATTTTATTTTATTTTTTTCTTTATTGAAGTATACTTTACATTATCATGCCTTTACTCCATTTTAAGTGTACAATTAAATGATTTACTCTCCCCACACTTCCTAATATGAAAACACTGGCACCTAACAAAAGTTAGAACAGTAAATTTTCCTT
>CAUYRT010106022.1:0-20215 GCA_963574885.1 Lepilemur ruficaudatus | reverse complement strand
ACTATCTGGTTTCCTAGAATAAAACACTAGAGGCTGGGCATGGTGGCTCACGCCTGTAATCCTAGCACTCTGGGAGGCCTAGGCGGGTGGATCGCTGAAGGTCAGGAGTTCGAAACCAGCCTGAGCAAGAGCGAGACCCCGTCTCTACTAATAATAGAAACAAATTAATTGGCCAACTAAAAATATATAGAAAAAATTAGCTGAGCATGGTAGTGCATGTCTGTAGTCCCAGCTACCCGGGAGGCTGAGGCAGAAGGATCGCTTAAGCCCAGGAGTTTGAGGTTGCTGTGAGCTAGGCCGACGCCACGGCATTCACTCTATCCCGGGCAACAGAGTGAGACTCTGTCCGAAAAAAAAAAAAAACACTAGAGGCTGGGCGTGGTGGCTTACACCTGTAATCCTAGTACTCTGGGAGGCTGAGGCGGGAGGATAGGTTGAGCTCAGGAGTTTGAGACCATCCTGAGCAAAAGTGAGACCCCATCTCTACTAAAAATAGAAAGAAATTGGCCAGGCGCGGTGGCTCATGCCTGTAATCCTAGCACTCTGGGAGACCGAGGCGGGTGGATCGCTCAAGGTCAGGTGTTTGAGACCAGCCTGAGGAAGAGCGAGACCCTGTCTCTACTGAAAAAAATAGAAAGAAATTAATTGGCCAACTAAAAATATATAGAAAAAAATTAGCCAGGCATGGTGGTGCATGCCTGTAGTCCCAGTTACTCGGGAGGCTGAGGCAGAAGGATTGCTTGAGACCAGCAGTTTGAGGTTACTGTGAGCTAGGCTGACGCCATGGCACTCTAGCCTGGGTAACGGAGTGAGACTCTGTCTCAAAAAAAAAAAGAAAGAAATTAGCTGGACAACTAAAAATATAAAAAAATCAGCCGAGCATAGTGGCGCATGCCCGTAGTCCCAGCTACTTGGCAGGCTGAGGCAGGAGGATGGCTTGAGCCCAGGAGTTTGAGGTTGCTGTGAGCTAGGCTGATGCCACGGCACTCTAGCCCTGGTAACAGAGTGAGATGCTGTCTCAAAAAACAGACAGCCCTGGCACTCTAGCCCTGGTAACAGAGTGAGATGCTGTCAACAAAAAAAAAAAAGAAGAATGAACCAGATACAACCTTCCCTCCACCTCCCCAGAATGTGGGGCTTATCTTCCCCACACACATGAGTTCCCACAACTACACACAGCACCACCATGCGTGCAGAGGCGCACACACACCGCCACGCTCTGCGCATCTGCTGCAACCTGCGCATCTGCTGCAACATCTGCTGCAACCTGCTCCTCGTCCACGCCGAGTTCCAGAGACGACTCTGCCCTGCCCCTGCGCCCTGGCCTGCTGTCCTGCACGCCACTGCTGGAAGAAACCAGTTTGTGCCGGGTCCCTGCCAGGGCTCAGGGGGGCTTCTGCTTTCACTTTTACCCTCTCACCAACGGAGGCAGCGGGTGACCTTGTCCACGTTAGAACAGCGTATTTTAATGGGGAGACCCTCAGAGTTAGAGCTCAGGCTGGCAGCAGACACCCCCCTGGTCCTCTGGAGAGGGTTCCTCATCTCCGCCTGGCCTGCCTGCTCTGCCCGCGTCCAGCCCCCTCAGGATGTGGTCATCCTGTCCTCTTTGTCCCCACTGAAGCCCTGCCTGCCGTCAGCGCCCTGTCTCCCTGTCTACCATGTCAGCCCTCCCAAGGGGTCTGAGTGTCCCGTCCACCTCACCATGGGCCTGGCCAGGGCCCCCCCCCCGAGAGGGTGGCACTCCAGCCACTTTGTCTCGTACTCCTTCTACTCCTATGTGTCCAGAAGGTGCCACTTCTTTGCTATAGCAGGGGCTCTGACCTACCAGGGAGGCCCTGCCCGAGCTCACTGCCTCCTCTCCCTCCCTCCTTTCAGTAAGGGTAAGAGGCCAGGGACACCCACGTGCTCTGTCTCCAACTCTCCTTCCCGGGAGGCCTCCTTGGAGTCCCAGGCACTCCCTGCCAGGCTGGGCACCCGGGCTCGGGAGCCCCAGCATGCCGGGAAAGGGCCCTCGGGCCAGCTGGCAGGGCCGGTACAACAGGAGGCTGAGCCTGTATCTGGATCCAGGCCACCTACACCGGGCAACCTCCTTCCTTCATCTCGTCGGCCTTCCAGAGGGGGCAGCAAGGGACACGGCAGGGCCAAGGTCAGGCGATCAGGCAGGTATCCAGGTGGAAGGAGGCAAGTCGGGCTGGTGGCAGCTCCGCCCATGTCCCACACATGGTGCACAACTAAACCGAGAGTCTCCATGGATTCGCCCTCCTTCCCGTTCCTTCTTCCTCCCAGGTGAGGCCACCACTGTGGCTTCCTGGTTCACCTGCTGCTGCCTCTGGCCCCTCTGGCTTCTGAGCAGCTGGTGGGCCCCCTGCACCCTGGGTCAGACAGCCCCCAGGCCCTGCCCAGGGTTCTGACTTCAACCTGTGCCCGCTCCACGTTTCAAGCACGTTTCACTAATCCAAAACGACACGGATGAAAAGCGAATCTCACCACCTTCCCACGTGCCCGCACCCTCCCTCCACCAGCACCTGCCTCGCCTGGGCAGGAATGGACTAGCACTGTTCACACTCCATTCCCCACCTCGGGCTGACTCAGTCCCCAGCACCTGGTAATATGAAGCCACGCTGGCCCCAGCGGTGACACGCCTGCTCCCTGGCCGGCCCCACCTGGATGGCGGTGACAGCTTTGCCCTCACTGCCTCTCCCAGCTCTCTGTCCTCCACGCCACCCGTCCACACCAAGATCTCCCAAGAGCCCTGCTCGACTGCTCTTTAATCTAATCCAGTCCCCCCCCCCCGGCTGGCCTATTGGCAGCACCTCTCTGGTGCCCAGATACCTGAGACACATCACAGCCTGGGGTCGAGAGAGGTGGTGTTCCCAGGGACAAAGTTTACACGGCGTGACTGCCGGGATCCAAATTGCATGGCATGGCGCCCACCTGCGCTCCCAAGTTCAAGGCCGGCTAGAGGAGAGAAAGCATATATTGGAAAGAAAAGCAGAAAAGAGAAGGGGGAAGAAAAGTTGCAAAAATGAAGTGAGAAAATATAGATGGATGAAGAGAGAACACGACCCCCCCCATCGTCATCCAGTCACTGCCTGGAATTGGGAACAGAGCAGCAGAGGAGGTGGCCCCTGCCTAAACGGTCCAGCCCCTCAGCGACTGTTCTGACATAAGGCCACGTCTTGCTGTACCCCGGACCAGCGCAGGGGCAAACCAGAGGTCCCTGCTGCAGCAGCGACCCCCGGCTGCCTCCGACACACCAAAGACAAACACCCTGCCCATGTGGCCTGGCACTGTGGGGCTGTGGCCGTGTTTATTCTCACCGAAGGTACCAAAATCATTTCCAAAAAGCTAAGCCTGGGGCCCGGCTCACGCCTCTGCCCAGAGTGGACACGAGCCCTGAAAGGTTGTCCCCGGAAGCCCCACCTGATGGGAGCTCACGCACAACCCCCCGCCTGGAGTGCGCAGGGTGCCTGCCAGGTCCCAAGCCGGGCATGGTAGCTATGCCATGGCCACTCCGGAAGTCATGAGGGCCACTAACACAGAGGCTCATCGCCGAGGTCTGGGCCAAGCTCTTAAGCACCTTAGGCTAATCGGCTCTCAGATGAACAGGTACAGAACGAGATGCTCAAGCTGGAAACCACGACCTATTTATCGCAGTTTTTTAAAATTACGCATCTCCAGTCTCAAGTTCATCTATGCTGTGGCTGTTCCTGTCACCCTCCCAAGCTCAACTCTCCCTGTCACCAGCCCCTCAGTTGGGCCCACTGGCCGTGTGTCCGACTCAAGGCTGCTAACTCTGACCCACAGCCAGGCACCTACCGCTCTTCCTTGATTTCCGCTATCTCCTTTCTTCACACGTGGTGTGGCGTACAGCTCTCCCTCCCAGGGACCTGCTCTGATGGCCACGAATCCACGTTCCCAAAGCACGGGACTTCTACAGGACACACTCAGCAATTTCACCTGCGCTTGCTAGCACGTGACTGTCACTTGTAAGTTAGTGTCCAGTCTTCCAAAATAAGGTGTGAGCTTCAAGGACACAAATCCAGGTGTGATTCTCTGAATCAAATCGTGAGGACCACAGACAGTTCAACACTGAACGTTAAATGGAAAATGTGGGGGGAAGATGTTCTCGTATCCCATTCGGTTTTGGTAACAGTACCTTCATTTTAATAACTGCACAATACCTCCCCCAAATCCTTGGCCAATAAACTGCTCTGGTACTTTGCTTTTCCAACGTGTTCACTTTGTTCCCTTTCTCCATAATCAATTCCTCTGACCTAAAACCTCAAAACCTTTCACCTCTGAGGTCAGCAGCCTGTGAATCCTAACACTGGCCCCGTATTCAAGAAGCCGCCCCGAGACAGGTCCCTCCCGCTTCCCCGCCCACAGGCCGGTGCCTAGAAAAGTAGGTAAAAGGTCAGCAGGATGCCAGATTCCAAAACATGCCTGCCTGCTACCGCCCTGGGGAAAACAGATGTCGAAATCACCCCCCTTGTATGAAACAAACAATAAAATTTGATGTGACAACGGACTTCCAAAATGGTCTCCGCAGCAACCAAAACGTAAATAAATTCTGTGCTGTAGACGACTTTCAACATCACCTTGTAACGCACAGGTCCGAGACAGGAGGGCGGGTGAGCGGGTAGGTGGATACACAGACAGGTAGACAGACTCCTTTTTGTGCTTTTAACAATGAAAATACAAAACACTCCTTCTGCTAAACTCTTTGGCACACGCTAGACAGCATGACCCGTATATACATATTTTTATTAATGTATTTGAGCAGCTCATTTAATTCCCACCAGAACCCTCGGAAATGGGTACTGCTACTGTCCCCATGTTCTAATGAGAAAACCAAGATGTCAAGAAACTTGCCCAAGGTCACAGCTGGCAAACAGGGGAGCTGGAAATCAAACCCAGGTCCAACTCCAAAACTCATGTTCTTACTACCAAGGTGAAGTGGTAGGCACTACACAGAAGTTCCACTTAAGATTCCTGAAGTTACAACACAAATATAAAATTAGGTCACTGTTACCGAAATGATGTGATTGCAGCCAGCAACAAACTACAGTAACTACAGACATGATCTGTGCCAACTCTAAAATTATTCACATGCTCTAGTCTTCCCGCTACAATTGCACAATTCACGAGCACACAGAAGCAGGCTCTGCCTTCTATTAAAACCTAGCTAACAAGTGCCCAACTTGGCTAGCGGTAAACAACTGTGTGTCAGGAGCAGCAGCGCTGGTGAAGGGAAGGGCAGTTATCTTGTCATCTACAACACAACCTGGATGCCCAGGTGACCAACACCTGGAAAGCTGCTTGCTCGGCGAGACAAAGCTAGTGCCAGCCTCCAGGATTGGCTCCAACTTGGGGAAACCACATTCGAGGGCCAGGCTGGCCTCGTCACTGCTATCCAAAGAACTTCAGGGACTGTACCAGGAAGGTTCTGGAAGGGTATCAGCAGTCCAGGGGGGTCCCTAAAACCAGCATGCATGTGCTGAATCTTCTATAGTTAGGTGCAGACAAAAACTAGCTTCTCTCCAATTGGTGAGTGTGAGCACACACCCTCTGCACCCCATAAGCCAGGTCATTATTCACCTGAAGATGTGCTTCTCTGTGCTCCTATAGTTTCTCAGTAAATGTGTACACATGCAAATGTGAATATTATTTCCCAATCCTGATGGAAATAATGGAAGCAAGGATTCCCTGAAAACTTGCCTTATCTGGGTTTCTTTTTAAGATAAGGTCTCACTCTATTGCTCAGGCTAGAGTGCAGTGGTTTCATCATAGCGTATTGCAGCCTCAAACTCACAGGCTCAAGCCATCTTCCTGCCTCAGCCTCCCCAGCAGCTGGGACTACAGGTGTGTGCCACCATACCTGGCTAATTTTGTCCATTTTTCGTAGAGACAGGGTCTTGCTATGTTGCTCAGGCTGGTCTCAAACTCCTGAGTTCAACTGATTCTCCCACCTCGGCCTCCCAAAGTGCTGGGATCACAGGTGTAAGCCACTGCGCCTGGCCAGTTTTGGTTTTATTTTTTTAAGAGATGGAGTCTTGGCCGGGCGCGGTGGCTCACACCTATAATCCTAGCACTCTGGGAGGCCGAGGTGGGCAGATTGCTCAAGGTCAGGCGTTCAAAACCAGCCTGAGCAAGAGTGAGACCCCATCTCTACTAAAAATAGAAAGAAATGAATTGGCCAACTAAAAATATATAGAAAATATTAGCCGGGCATGGTGGCGCATGCCTGTAGTCCCAGCTACTCGGGAGGGGGAGGCAGAAGGATTGCTTGAGCCCAGGAGTGTGAGGTTGCCATGAGCTACGCTGACGCCACTCTAGCCCGGGCAAGAGAATGAGACTCTGTCTCAAAAAAAAAAAAAAAAAAAAAAAAGGAAAAAGAAAAAAGAGATGGAGTCTTGTGTTGCTCAAGTTGGCTCTGAACTCCTGGACTCAAGCGATCCTCCCACCTTGGACTCCCCAGTAGCTATGACTACAGGTGCACCACCATGCCTGGACCGGAACTTTCATCATGAAAGGTTATATCTTCATATATATGTGTATTATAAATTCATATATATGGTATATATTCATGACAGAGCATTCAAGGGTCAAATTAGTGAAACTGACTGCATAGTGAATTTCCAGCAGCGAAGTACAACTTGGCGCACCATTGCTATTTACAGGGTAAACGTGATGCATCAAATCAGGTTATAAAAGAAATTCTCAATCACATTTTTTTCTACAGTTCTTGACAACACAGCTTCCATCTACCAAGGTACCATAAAAATAAAGCAAATTCAAGTGTAGACCTTGTATTGCACAGTGTCAATAAGTAACAGTTAATCAGATAAATACAGAGAAATATGATCTTAGAAAAATAAGAATTAGGGAGAAGCTACTGGGGATCACAATTTTATGAAGAAAATATCCAACGTATTGACAGACCCAATTACCTGGCCTATCTACGCAGATGCCTGCTTGGAAGGTAAAGAGCCTGTGCTCCGCTGGCTAGAGCCTGACCTCGCTCCAGACTGCTGGGGACAGGCATGCATCCACCCAGGGAGATCCCAAACCCCTCTTGGTACCAGTATTCCATTCCCAGAAATGCTCCTGCGACCATGGAGGTTGTGCACCCTGTATTTCCCTTGTGTATTCCTCATCTTCGCATGCAAAGTAAACTGAATTTATCAAACTACACGTTTCCATTTGGGGACTGCAAAATTCAAGGGGTGCCCATAAAACCCACCTGCAGCCAGGACACGGTTTGCTAGAACCTGTATTTATTTCACACACTCAAAATTCTTTCCACATCCTACCTCTTATTGGATTGTCATAAAACTCATGTGACACAGAAGGACAGGTGTCAGGGCCACCATCCTACAGATGAGGAAAAGGAAATCCAGAAACACTCGAGGCTGATTCAGTGTCACATCCAGCCCAAGTGGGGGTGGAGGCCTCTAAACCCAGGCCCTCTGGCTGCCCACTGCTCTGGGAAGCAGCCTGGGAAAGAGAGAGAGAACACACAGATCCGGGTTCAAATCCCAGCTCTAACACGTACTCAGATGTGGGACCTTGAGCAAATGTCATGCCTCTCACACAATGTACCCTGGCACATAAAGTATGCATAACACCCACACCCCACACAAACTGAAGGACAGCATGGGGACTGGCCCCAACACACGTTAGCTCTTGAATGCAGCAACAGTCTTGGTACCTTTTCCACCGCAGCCACGTGTGGCTGACACAAGTGCGCCAAGAGGGTGGCTCTCCCGTCCTTCCTCTTTGCAACCCCCACGCCAAATCTCAACGCCAGCACTTGATACCTTGGCCTCCCCTCTAACTTTGACATTTAACTTTTAGCAATTTGCTGATGTATTTTGAGCATTCGGAACTGGACCTCACATTGCACCATGCGGTGTGTTTGAAAAAAACGTAAAGAAACCAAACCTCCTCCATGTATCAGATCCCTTTTAGGGCACTAGAGGAGCAGACTTGGAAAAACAAAGATAAATGCTTTAATAAATAATCACTTCATAAAAAGCCAAATTTGAGTTATAGCATATGACAATTTCTTCAAAGTAAGATTATTTTCTATTTGCTTTTAATACAAACATGTATTACTTTTTTAATTTGGGGGGAGGATTCTAAAAAGGGGGAATTAACCCAATGTTCCTGCCCTCACGGAGCTCACCCCACCAGGGCACCACGACACAGTGTGCTGAACACCCTGCGTGTGGCACCACGGGACTCCAGTGCAAGCCGAGACCGGTGGGACAAGGGGTCAGGAACGAAGAGGATGCTGTCAGGTCCAGAAGTTCCCGACCATAATACTCACCAACACGAAGGACACGAACTTCCTGTAACACAAAGGGAACTAAGGGGGCTCCAAAGGACCCCGCCTGCCAGGAGGCTGCAGCCACCCACGGGAGAAAGGACGCTTCACGCATTCTGCCACACCTTCTGCCTATATCTGAAGGCCTGCTCCGGGCCAGGGCACGTGAGGAAGGCAAATTTAGGAGTGATTGAGGATGAGAAGAACATAGGATGATACCCAGGTTCCTGGGATGGACCACAAACCACCAGCATCAACGGTGTGCAACACTCCTTTCCTTTTTACCTAAAGCACTCCCAGTGACTAGCCAGTGACCCTCAGCAAACAGAGAGGTGGCCACCCTACTTCCCCAGCCTCCAGGGAGACAGTGACCTCACTGCACACTCCGGCGGAGAGGCACACCACACCCTGCAGCAGTCTCTTTCATTACTAGCTTCCACCCACACAAGAGAAAGGCAAACGGAGACATTCCTGGGAACTGAGGCTGTCCGTCACCCCAGCAGGGCAAGCTGGCCTCAGCCCAGGGCCTCCTGGGGACCAGACCCAAGGTTCACCTAATATTTGCATGGGGTCAAAGTTGAAGTTTACAAAAGGCAACAAGTACTTGAAATCAACAAGCAGAAAACATTTTTTACTTGTGTCAACTAATAGATTTTTTTTAAAAAACATGCCCGTACAGCCCAGACTAGTTCCCAGATCATCAAAGCGACTAACAGTGGTGGCGTCTGGAGAGGGGATGGGAGCGAGCAGGCCGACTGCTCTGCATTTCCAAGCCTTCCTCGCTAACTCTGCACCGTGTGCTAGTATCGCTTATTTTTAAAACAAACCAAAAAAAAGGTCCTCGCAAAGAAAGCTCGACCCTGGCATTAGCCATTCTAAGGACAGTTGAGGCCTCACTGAAGTGTGAGAGGGACTCTCTCAAACACGCTTTCAACACACAATCTGGAACACTCAAAGCACCAATTCTTCCGGAATTCAAGTTCAGGCTTCCCCCAGCAGTACAACTGTGGCCTGCCAATAATAACCATGCGCAGTGACTAAACATTTTTTCCAACAAAGGAAAAAATGCCAACGATCAAAGTGCAGAGGCAGCCCGGGGCCGGAGCCGGCACCCGTTTCCGCCTCCCACCGCCACCACCTTCCCCCAGCCTCCAGACCGCAGGCAGCATTTTTAATTGCCAGCTTGGAACACGGCCCGCCACCCAGCTCCGCGCCCCGCCCCTTCCCCACCCCTAGCCGGGCGTCACGTGACGCCGCAGAAAAGTAGGGGAAAGGTCGGCGGGGGCCCCGCCCCCGCGCGTCCCGGGCCCTCAGATCTTGTTCCACCGGCCGTGCCCACAGAGGCTTTCAGGAGCGAGCTGGCGCGCGTCGCGGCGGCCACCCCGGCGACGGCGGGCTCAGTGCAACGCTCTTCTCCGTGGGAAGGCCGGGCCCTGCGGTGCTCTGCCTCGGGGACAGTTAAGAGCGCAGTGCGTCTGATAACAGATGCCACATCCAGTAGACCAGACGCGCAGGCACTGCGCCCAAGAGCCCCGGGCGCGTCTGGAAGGGGTTCTCTGCGAAGCCCGAATAAAAATTAATGGTGTTTTTATGAATGAGCACGCGGGGCCAAGGTTGGGTAAGCGCAGGCCCTTGCCCAGGACTCCCCAGAGCCCAAGCTTGACCGCTCGGTGACCGCTGGGCCGGGGCGGGGGCCAAGAGCCGCAGCAGCAGCAGCAGCAGCGGAAGGGACCCAGTCTAATCCCTTCCCCTCCAGGTTAGGCGGGATTTTTTTAGTACAAACTCGAAAGATTATTTTGGCCCGTGCATGATGCCAGTTTCTGTCACTTTGATACAAAGTATGTGCACTCCTAAAGCTGGCCCTTTTTTTTTGTTTGATTCCAACGACTGTAAAGACGGAGTTCAAGTGCAAGGTCTAGTCTAGCAACGCTTCCTAGGAAGGAAACCAGTCATTTACAAGCGAAAAAGAGCCCCATTCGCTGAATGCTGATGCTCTCCCCAAGGCAACGTACAGCTGCACCCTCACTGGGCTCAGCAGGCACCCATGTCACCTGCTCCGAGGTCCTTACACCTCCGGCTGCGCTCAGGCTGCCAGGTGGCCTTAAATAATTTGGAAAGGGGGAGGATGTTGCCGGTTTAAATGAAAGACCAGCGATGTTCTGCCATTTTTTATTCATTTGGTTTGTGGCTTAGAAGGAAATAAACATGCTTGAATATCTGGAATGACCAGAAACCGGACACCTGCGGCATGATGTAACAAAATACACATTTCAAAAGGCTAAACTGATTCTCATTTTACTCGGTAACTTACAAAGTTACCAGCTTCCTACTAAAATCTGCTGCTCTTAATGTTTTAACACATGGAGCAGAGAGAAACCGAAAGCCTGCCCTTCGTTGGGAACATTGAGTTTGTCCTGTGTTTAACCCAGTAATTACTTGGGATTTTTAACTCTCGATTTGGGAAAAAAGATCAACCCTCATCTTTGTAGTCCTTCGGCTTCGACGAAAGCCAAGCACCGATTTACATTATAAAGACGCTGAGCCACGGCCTTTCCCAACAAACCGACGAAGCGGGCTGTTGGCTGCCACAGCGCTGGCTCCTAGCTGGGGGCTGCCCAGAGTGCCCCGACCCGCTGTCCGGCTCCCAGGCCAAGTTCACCCCGGTCTGATCACGTGGCGCCACTCCCCCACCCCCCGCGGTCTTCAGGCCCGGCGCGACCTTGGGCACTCTCTGCGCCCACCTGCCCTGGACCCAGCGCCGTCGAGGGCGTGGGGGGCCGCACTGGCCCGGTACCCACATCCCGCTCGCCGCGGAGCTCGCACGGCTCCGGAGTCCCCGCGCCAAGGGCGTGTCCTCGCGGCTGCACTGCGGGGGCGGGCGCAGAGGGTCGACCGCGCCCTGCCCAATCCCGAGGGCCGAGCATCCCTCCCGCTGCCGCGCGGGACACGGCTACTGGCAGACCGACCCCTGCACGGACCCCCAGACCCAATGCACTCCGGGGATGGGGATGGGATGGCACCGGGAAAGGACTAGGCGGCCCTACCGGCCCCAGGCGGGAGACCTCTCTCTGGCCGCCGCAGGGGACTCGCCCGCGGTCAGACGGACCCTGGGGCAGACCCCCAGACCCAATCCAGTCCCGGGCGGACTGAGCGGTGGGGAAAGGAAGCCGGCGGCTCCACTGGCCCCGGGCCAGAGGCACCCTGCGAAGGCCAGAGGGCAGAGCATCCCTCCCGCTGCCACGCGGGACACGACCTCTGGCAGACCGACCTCCGGGAGGACCCCCAAGTCCAACTAACCGGTGTGGCTGGAGAGCCCCCAGCCCGCCCCTGTGTTGAGCTCTCTGCCTACTCCTGACCCAAGGGCAATGCTGGGGTTCCTCCCCGCGCCCCCCAACCCGGCCCGGGTCCCGGCAGCACCCGCGCGCCCCCCGCCCCCGGCCCGCCGCAACCCGCAGGGCGGCACCCGCCAGCCCCTCCCACGGCGCGCGGCCCGGCCCGGCCCGGCCCGGCCTTACCGAGCGGGCGATGGAGACGCGGCGGCGGGGTAGCAGCGGCGGCAGCAGAGTGAGCGAGGCGAGCGGGCGCCGGGGACAGGAGCGCTGCGGGCGAGGCCGAGCGCACCCGACGCCGGCCGCAGCCGATTGGCTGAGGCGGGCGGGGCTACGGCGCCGGAGGGCGGGCCACTCCCGGCGCGCGGTGGCCCGGAGGCGGGCCCTGGACGGGGCGGGGCATCGGCGGGGCGCCTCAGGAAGGCAAACTGAGGCTCAAACCCGTGAGCGTAACCTTGGCCTCTGCTTGGATGGGGCGTAGGGCGAGATTCCTCGCCCTACGAGCCTCAGTTTCCCTGCCTGTAAAATGGGTCAACTCATTAAGACGGTGCCCATGAGAGCGCCTAGCGCCGTGCCTGGCTCCTGCCGGCGGTTGTGGCATGGCCCCACAGAATCCTCATGGCACTCTTACCTGGCTGGTGCTATTCACCCCTCCCTCCTTTTTACAGACGAGGAGCCCGGGCCAAGTAAAGGATGATTAACTTGCCCACGATTACGCAGCTGACAAGTGATGGATCCGACATTGACCTAAGTCTGACTCCAGAACCCATGCCCCAAATTGGACTTTATCCCCAGCGTGACTCCTCATCTAGCAGGGTTGAACATGCCTCCCTTGCGGGGCTTTGGTGAAATTTAGTAAAATAATTATTCCAGCATCAAGAACAAAACAGGTGCCATTAGAGCGGCTGGAGCCCAGGGCAGGGTGACCGAGAGACCCTGTGCAGAGGTGCCCGGGAGCGGGCCCAAGTGGGAAGTGCACGACGGCCGACGGCAGGAGTGTAGCCCCAGGCAGCTGCGGGAGAAGGCGGCGCCCGAATGTCGCTCTCCCGCGGAGCGAGCGCTCCACCGCCCCCCCCCCTTTGCCCGCAATGCTCCCATCCTGGAGCAGGCGGCTCTGCATCCAGCAGGTGCTCCATCAGTGCGCCCATTTTATAAGCAAAGACTTGGCTCTCCTAAAGGTCAATTACTCCTTCCAGTTATGAAAAATACATATTTGCCACTCTCTTTCTCTGTGTACTATTGGTCGCTACCGCAGGATTTAGAAGAGAAAACGAAAGTTCTCGCTTGATCCCGCCTCCGGTGCCCCCACCGCTGCAGTTAACCATGGCCGCGCGTTCCCCAGGCTCCTTGTTTCAAACCAAGGGTAGGATGTGTGCTGTTGGCAGACCACTTCACGTGGTCTAGGTGGGGGGCTTAGTAGTTCTGTGGACGACGGGGAAGGCACCCGAGGAGCTGTCATCTATTTATCCGGCCCCTAGTAGAACCTGACCCCCCTTTTTCACCTTTGCAGGTATAAACAAAAGCTGCATTGACGGTAGACTTACCTGTTTGAGCTCCTGATTCTTCTGTAGAATTGATCTCTGGAAGTGGAATAACAATGCACATGCGACATCTTGGTGCCACTTTCCAAGTTACCACCCGTAAGAGCTTAATAACTTACGCCAATCATGCATGGAGTGGGGCCTTGTCTCATTTTATGGATTTTTTTGAGACAGAGTCTCACTCTGTTGCCTGGGCTAGAGTGCCGTGGCGTCAGCCTAGCTCACAGCAACCTCAAACTCCTGGGCTCAAGCGATCCTCCTGCCTTAGCCTCCTTGTAGCTGGGACTACAGGCATGCGCCACCACCCTCGGCGAATTTTTTCTCTATATTTTTAGTTGGCCAATTAATTTCTTTCTATTTTTAGTAGAGATGGGGTCTCGCTCTTGCTCAGGCTGGTTTTGAACGCCTGACCTTGAGCGATCCTCCCGCCTCAGCCTCCTAGGGTGCTAGGATTACAGGCGTGAGCCACCACATCAGGCCCTTTTATGGATTATTTTAATCTTTGCTAATCCTAAAAGGTGGGGCGGGAAGGGAGAGTTTCTCATTTTAATTTGCATTTCTTTGAGCATAGAAGTTGGGCGTTTATCACGTCTGTAATCCCTGCAGTTTGGGAGGCCCAGGCAGGAGGATCGCTTGAGGCCAAGGAGTCCGAGGTTACAGTGAACAGTGAGCTAAAATCAGGTCACTGCACTCCATCCTGGCTGGGTGAGGGAGCGAGACCCTGTCTCTAAAAAGAAAACAGCAAAAACACAACAACAACAAAACACAAAGAAAGAAAAGGAAAAAAGGAAAAGGGGTTGGGGGTTCATCCCCCTGCTGGCTCTTTCCTGGCGGAGAGCGATCCCAGGCTCCCGACCCCCACAGATTTCATGGCCCCAAAAGGATGTTGGGCTGGGCCAGGTCACCCCTGCCAGACGCGCGGCTGCACCGCACCTGCCTCGGCCGCGCCCGCGGAACCTGCGTGGCTCTCGCGCGTGGGCCTCCGCAGCTTACGCCACGCAGGCTGGGCTGGGACGCTCTCCTCAAATGCCCTCGCTACTCTCCCTGGAACCCCAGCCGCCCGCAGGTCCCCGCCCCAAGGTCACTTCCTCCCTCGCTCCGAGCGCCGTCGTGCGCCCCGCTGGGATTGGCCCCGCGCCCTGTCCGTTCCCAGGGCTCCGCGGCCTTGACCGTGCGCTCCTCCCTGCGCGCCGCCTCGCTGCCACCTGCAGGCCGGGAGTGGCAGGGGCAGGGGCAGGGGCGGGGCCCTGGTCGGTGGGAGCTTGCTTGTGCCCCGGGTGGCCCGGCTCTTGGACGGCGACTATGAGCCCACGCCCGCGCGTGACTGCAGCGGCGCTAAGGAGGCCTCAGTCCCCTCCCACGGGCTACGCTTCGGGTCTGCTCGCCGCGACTGCAGCTGCCCGGGCCGGCTTGGCCACGGCTATTAATAAACAGCCACAGAACCAGGCCCCCGGGGAGCTCCAGGCCAGATCCTGAGTTCCCTGGGGCCAAAAACATCCCAGTGTCTGCCTCAGAAACCAGAATCATCTTTCTGAAGCTCTGTTTTTTTCCAAATTCTTCCCCAGTTTGAATCAAATATACTGTAGCAGCTGCCTGCTGTGGCTATAAGAAAACTTAAAAAAAAAAACATGTAATGTTTTTATTTATGGCTAAGAGATCTCTCTTTTTTTACTCTAAAAATACCTTTTTATGAAAGATTCAAACCTTCAGGTTCAACAATTATGGAGCTAGGGCCAAGGTGTATGTCCGCACTCCTCCCCCATTCCTGGAGATTACTTTAAAGCAAACCCAGAAATACTATCATTTTATCCACAAATTCTTGAGTACAAAATTCTAAAAGGGCAGACACAGTGGCTCATGCCCGTAATCCTAGCACTCTGGGAGGCTGAAGCGGGAGGATCGCTTGAGCTCAGGAGTTTGAGACCAGCCTGAGCAAGAGCGAGATACCATCTCTACTAAAAATATAAAAATTAGCCGGGCATGGTGGCACATGCCTGTAGTCCCAGCTACTCAGGAGGCTGAGGCAGGAGGATTGCTTGGCCCAGGAGTTTGAGGTTGCTGTGAGGCATGATGACGCCACTGCACTCTACCCCGGGCGACGGAGTGAGATTCTGTCTCAAAAAAAAAACCAAAAAACTCTAAAAAAACAAGTATTCCTTTTAAGAAAACATACCCAGATTATTATCGTCTCACCGAAATAGATGAGCAATTGTGATACAAAACCTGTAAAGGCCGTCGCCTGCCAAGAGCACGGCCGCATCCACTTGACCTTGCCAGCCTGCTTTCTTCCTGGCAGCTCCCAGCAGGTTCTGATCCAGAAGTGTGCAAGATGTTTTGGAACTCAGCTCCCATTTCGCATAGGAAACAATGTTGTAATCTCAGCATACTACACGTTCCTCTCCTCTGCAAAGGCTTGCGTCCCTCTGAACTTGAACCTTGAGCCCCTGTGGGCCTTGAGCAAACAGCAGCAGTTCCACTCCATGGCCCACTGTTTACTCAGCCAGCATCACAGGGGTTTGATGAGGACAAAACAAGGTGCTGCACATGAAAGCAACCTGATGCAACCAGAGCATGTGCCAGGGAAGAGCTCAGTGCGACAATGCACTGTTCTCTGTCCAGCTGCACCTCTGCGCCTTCAGGCCGGGACTCTGTTGCTTATGCACCTCCCAGTACGTGGTGCCCTGACATGCCGGTTGAAGGCAGGAGGAAGGTTGGCAGGGGGGCTGCCTTCCTGGGGAGGCCAGGAGTGGGCCCACCAGGCTGTCAGGCACAGACCTGCTTCTGGCCGGCTGCGCAGACATTCCGCTGCCCATCTGGGCCTCAGTTTCCTCACTTAAAAAAAAATGAGGACGTTGGGCTAGGGCACTAATGAGCAACCTTTTCACCACCGTTTTTTAAAATCTTGTTTTCATTCGTTTATTTGGAGAATTAGTCATTCCAGTACTTGAGAATGTGAATTCCAGAACTACTCAGCCTGGTTTCAAATCCTGATTCTGCCACTTACTAGCTGAGTGATCTGAAACCTCTCTGCTCCCTGGTTTCCTCATCGGTAAAATGGGAAAGTAACAGAAGCCGCCTTGGACAGTCTTAATGAAGACGACAGGTGTCACTGATGGGAGTGCTCAGAGCATTCCCTGGTACACAGCAGGCGCCACATAAGCATTAGAGAGGGATTGTTATTTTTCCTCCACAAGCCTGTGTTTTAAAAACGTTTGCCTGTAAATGTTACGTTTAATGGGGAGTAACCTAATTTCCTCATGTATCTAACGGAAACACAGGCTCCACTGCCAGTGGGAGCTGTGATCAGGAGGTTCATTCATTCCTTTAACAGATGCTAGGCCCGGGCCGGTGGCTCACGCCTGTAATCCTAGCACTCTGGGAGGCCGAGGCGGGTGGATCGCTGGAGGTCAGGAGTTTGAGACCAGCCTGAGCAAGAGTGAGATCCCGTCTCTACTAAAAATAGAAAGAAATTAGCTGGACAACTAAATATATATAGAAAAAATTAGCCGGGCACAGTGGCGCATGCCTGTAGTCCCAGCTACTCGGGAGGCTGAGGCAGGAGGATCGCTTGAGCCCAGGAGTTTGAGGTTGCAGTGAGCTATCATCATGCCATTGCACTCTACCTGGGGTGACAGAGCAAGACTCTGTCTCAAAAAAAAAAAAAAAAGTTGGGCATTTTGATCCATACAGGTTAATATCAGAGAGACCTGAGGACTCTTTAAAGGTTTTTGAAATGATCAAAAGAGTTCAAAGGTCACTATTACCTCCTCAAACCCCAAATCACCCCCCCCACCAGCCTACCCCATACAGAGAGTGTGCACTGAGGCCCGGACCTCAGCTTCTTTGTGGGACCAGAGCAACATGGTGAGCACAGAGCAAGCAATGACACCAATGACACACCTGCCCATCGCCAGGGCCAGGCCAGTCTTGTTCTCGACTGCAATGCCAGCAGCCTGCACCCTGGGACCTCACGGACAGGGAGGAGGTGACAGTCCTGTAGCTCATTTTAGCAAATGCGTGAGTATTCAAATGAAAGCGTTGGCAGAAGGCTTCTGTGTTAAAAAGTACGTCCTGCCCCTTTGGAGGTAGAGGTGGGTGGGGGTAGGAGACAGGCAGGTGTCACCCTGAGTCGTCATAGTTTTTAAACTTGGGGGGGGGGCGTCACTGACCCTCTGAAAACCTGACGACAGCTACATATCCATTCCCCAGAAAAATACACACACACATAAACAGTAATTTCAGTCACGGCCCTTCCAAGGCCCATTTATACACTTCTGCCCTACACAGGCTAAGAAAAATGATCCAAAACTTGGACATAAGGGAACACGATGTCTGAATGTGCTTTCAGTGTCATCCTGGCTCATTCTCTAACAGGTCCACCCAAGGACTAGCCCATTTCCTAAGGAAATGTGTCTTGGTCTAGGCCCCCTGCGTCCATGAAGTTACATGTGAATGGGTAGCCTTTCCTCCGACAGGAAGTCAAAGGATTCCCCAAGGCTGTGGTTTTATTGCCTGCAGGACACGGACCAGCTTCACAGCTGTCACATCCCAGCTTTCTTTTCTTTCAGAGCTTCTAGACTCTGCCTCTGCAGTCCTCAGCTGGATTGCTCTGCTGTCCTGCTGGGTCCCTCGTTAATAAGTGGAAGTCTTTGACATGCACTCACTTTGTATTTGAGAGTCGTGTTTTTAACTCATTGAAATCATATCTGCCACATTATCATGCAAGAGAGCAAGAAATCTCTTTGTTTTTTCCTTTGAGACAGGGTCTGTCTGTCGTCTGGGCTAAAGTGCCATGTCGTCATCACAGCTCACTGCAACCTCAGACTCCTGGGCTCAAGGATCCTCTTGCCTTAGCCTCCCGAGTAGCTGGGACTACAGGTGCGCGCCACCATGCCCGGCTACATATTTTTATTAAAAATAGTGGGTCCAGACTTTAGGCAGATTAGGGAACTTCGGAGAACAACTTCAACTCGCTCTTTGGGAGAGACAGATGATTGAGAGACCAAGAGGGGGCAGAAGGTCAGAAAGAATGTGAGGTGGCTTCTTCCATTCAGCATGTCCCAGTTGTGTTTGGGGTATGGGTTTCTGAGCCCCAGCACTGGCAAGCTAATGAGGGCGTGACTGCAGAGCGCCAGGTTCTCAGCGGGAGGAGCCCTGTCCGGGAGGCAATCACAGCCTTGAGTGCCTATTCCATCCAGTGTCCCCTCCTCCAGCGACCTCTCCCCCACTGGTCCTAAAGCCCTGTGGGGACCACCAGCACCTGCCGGGACCCCTGCTGCCTTTCACTATTGCCTCGGCTGCTGCTGGGAGCCATCTCCCCACTAACCAAGTCACCCGTCCCTGGGTCTCCCCTCCCAGAACCTGCCCCCAGCTGCTTCTTTGGCTCCCTTTCATCTCCCTCAACCCCCAATCTAGACAGGCCCTGAGCCTCCGGCCTTGGCCCTGCCCTTGTCTCCAGCCTGGCTCTCCCCCTCCAGTCCCACCCTGCCAGGTCCCACCCTACCATGCTGTCACCTGCTTTCCCATCCTCCCAAATCCTCACCAGAGCCCACTCCCACCCCTGCTGAAGTGACTTCATGCAATTGCTGCCGAGGCTGAGTTACTCACTGGGAGGAGAGGTTGAGTCGCAGTTGCCAGCAAAGCAGGGTCACAAAGAAAAGAAAAACCACTCTGTGTGTGTGTGTGTGTGTGTGTGTTTGGTGTCAACAAAAGCGGCAAATAGCCATCACAGGAAGATTAGAACTCTTTCTTATACTTACTTTACAGTTTAGCACATACCTTTCCTGCTAGGTGTGAGGAAGTTGCCCTAATCCTTTTAGCTCTTAGGGCCTGGAAAGATCTGACTCCAGCCCTGGTCTTACCCATATTCATTCATTTGATCATTCATTCACTCATTCTGCAAATATGAATTGAGCCCCTACAATTATGCCAGTGCTGCCCTGGACACTGGGACTCCTGGGAGCAGGCAGAGCATGTAAACCAAGCCCCATCCTCAGAAGACCAAATTCTAGTGGGACAGGCAGACAAGAAACAGAGACTCAGTGCAAAGGGCGCAGGAGAAAAACAAATCAGGGAGTGGTGCAGAGTGGTGTGGGCATGGGGTGGGTGGGCGCTAGTTTACACATTCAAGGAACCGTAAGCTCCTAGGAGTGGGAGCCCTGGAAACCAGAACCTGCTACATTACAGGGTCTCAGAAGTGTTAGCTGAATGACTGTTTAGTGGACAGGCGGGTGGACGGCCGGGGCCCTGCAGGCTTAGCTGCCTGGTGCGCTTCCTTCCCAGGCCTTCACTCCAGCTCCAGTGTCCCGCAGGAACCTCTGAGCCGTGCTCCTGCATGTTCTTCTTCATAGTGACCTTCTGTGTCTCGACATCCTGTGGCCTCCAGGTAGACCTGGCTTCATAATTTGCCATTGTGAAAAGAAGTGGCGTGCTGAGCCCCTTGTTCAAAACGTTAAGAATTTCAAGACAGTGACAGCAGAGCAAGAAACAAACCACGAACCCCTTTTACGCTCTGGCCTCTGTGTGACTGCATGGATCGTGTCCCCCTGAAGCTGGCCCTTCTCTGGGGCAGGTCTGCAAGACCTTCCCAGATCTGCACCCAAAGGACCATGGCAGCCTGTGCTTTATCAGCCTCGGTGAGCTCTGTGCTCCTTCCACTCGAGACCACCCCAATCCCTGCCTCTGAGCATCCATTCTTGCTGTTCCCTTTCCCTGGGTGCCTTCTCTGCTCACCTCCTGTCTTTGTGCACAGCCATGGAGCAGGGGCCAGGAGGGGAGACGGAGATCAGATACGGTGCTCTCCCCAGAGAAGATACTGTCAGAGGGCGGCCGGGTTCTGGCCCAGCTGTGCAGCCCGAGAATAAGTTTCCTGGGCTACACAATGGGGCAGCAATAAGAACGAGGGTGCAGGCTGGGTGCGGTGGCTCACACCTGGAATGCGAGCACTCAAACAAAAGGACGACGGTGCAGGATCCATGTGCAGTTCTGCTAAGCTCTCTCTTTTTTTTTTTTTT
>CAUYRT010106016.1:0-43974 GCA_963574885.1 Lepilemur ruficaudatus | reverse complement strand
AAAAAAACATTCTACAATAAAGACATCTGCACGCAAATGTTTATGGCAGCACAATTCACAATTGCAAAGATGAGAAACAACTCAAGTGTCCATCAATATATGAGTGGATTAATAAAATATGGTATATGTATATCATGGAATACTACTCAACTACAAAAAACAATGGTGAACTAGCACCTGTCATATTGTCCTTGATAGAGGTTCAGCCCATCCTTCGAAGTAAGGTATCACAAGAATGGAAAACCAAGCACCACATGTACTCACCATCAAATTGGTACTAACTGATCAACACTAAGGTGCTCACATGGAAGTAATATTCACTGGGTGCTGGTCAGGTGGGCGGGGGCAATGGGGGTGGGTAAACTCACAACCAATGGATGCGGCGCACACTGTCTGGGGGAAGGGCAAGCTTGTAGCCCTGGCTTGGGTGAGGCAAAGGCATTGTATGTAACCAAAATGTTTGTACCCCCATAATATTCTGAAATAAAAACAAATACATAATGCTGTGAAAAAGTACAGTATATATTTATTAAAAGGTCTCAATTTTGAGCCAATATCAAAATATGTATTTTATGTATGTGAATTAATAAGAAATAAGAAAAAATACACAAAAATGTTAATTTGTTCATTCCTTCAGTGCTCATTCATCCCAAATACATATACACACACACATTTATTTACTAACTTCTCTGAACAAAACAAACATGGCCCTTGCTCTACGGAGTTGATGGTCTAATGAGGAAGATACATTTAACAAGTAATTACAGCAAAATTATAGTTACGTATGAATTTTTTGTTTATTATCTGTCTCCATTGTAATTGCCAACCCCATGGCGGGAGAGATCCTTTTTCTCATGTTTGTCACTTGCATCCAGAGCATCCACCACACACAGGATCATAAACATTTCATGAATGTAGAGGAAGCCTAGAGAATCACTGGGAACATATTAGCAGGGGAACCTAAAGTAACGCAGGAGGTTTGAAAACTTCTCTGAGAGTAAGTTCCAGTTAAAATAAGACCTGAAGAAGGAATAGGAATTAGCCAGGTGAAGGGGGCTGGAAAGACAGTCCCAGCTAAGAGAAAAAGTGTCAGCTGAGATCACAGCCACAAACAGTGGTTACCTCTGGGTAAGGGTTTGCAGGCAATTTCTTTTTCAAATTTTCTTCAATGAACATGTGGTTTTGTGGTCATCAGATAAACAGTATTCTGAACCAAATAGATTTATGCTCTAACTTCTTGAGAGATCACCCTGATTCTACATGTTTATTTTCTCACTTTGAATTGTCTCTTCATTAACATAATACAGTACTGAACAAATTATTTCAAATTTGATGTTCTACTTTAGAAACATATCATTTTCTCCTAGAGTTTAAGTTCTTTCAGGTAAATTATAATTCTTTCTAGTACTGTGCACCCAATATGTAGTTATAAGCTGGTTAAATAATTTATATGTGGGTAAAAATAGTAATAGAATCCACAAAACCTATAATTCTGATCTTATTATCTACTGTCTAGTTATTGTTCCAATGACTTTCCAGAGTTAGTCCCAGAGGAATCAATGAGAATTATGAAATTTCCTTCTCAATAACTACTTGAAGAAATTATGTCATTTGACAAAAATACCTTATACTTCAATTGGAATAAAAAATGTTGTTTATTATCCTAAAATATCAGAAACAGATGTTGTGATTTCTTTCCAAGATAAAGAGGAGGAAAAAACTTATTCCAGTCGTCAAAGTAACCATGACTACATTTTTTAGACTCATAATGTGTTATTTTCATATACTTTATGTTGGTTAAAATAATAATGTATTCTGGTAAAAAAAAATCTGGTTTTGGTGAACCTTACTTTCACACTGCAACAAAATTCTTAAAATTATTCATCAGTTCAACAACAAGTAGCTACTAGGAGTAACTGTTTTTCCAGTAAATATCATAATGTGGAGAACTCTTAAGAAACCAGAAGTGCTCCTTGTCCCCCAAAACATTCAGTATTGCTACTTTGGTCACTGCTAAGATCATGTATCCACTTTCAAGTTGTTCTCTCCATTCTCAAAAATAAGGACTAATTCTCAGCTTCACCATTCCAGGGCCAGACCTAAAGGCTGGCACAAGTTAGACAGGGGCCATCATGGAGACACAGGCAGAGTGCAGCATTAGCTACATCACAAGAGAGACTCAATCTCCAGTCAAAGCCAGTGAGTCTTGTTGCCCTACACAAATGAATAGACCCTCACACCTAAAACTGCATTCTAGACTATTAAACAATCTTTTAAAATTGCTATTGCTGCTGTCTAAAATTTCAAATTATCTTTGGGTAATGTTTCAGCCTCTATGATGACATTATATAAGTAGAATAAATAATGTGCATGATTATTTAAACTATACTTAAATGGACTCAAAATGGGCTCACATTTTCAAAGAACCTGTATGAGTAAGTAGAGTATATTGTTAGACTTTAAGAGTGCCACTCTGTTCATACTAATACAATGGTGACTTTATTACTAGAAACAAAATTTTCCCTATATGAGTAATTTTAATTCTATTCATTTTAGCAAAGTTGTATGATTAGAACCATCTTGATAATTGATCTAAAGCATATGAAATGCTCTCTATTTTGACAGCTCGAAACATGTGAATATAAAATACATCCACAGAGTGGAACCATAGCTCCTTTCTAAAACACTATAGTTTGAAGTGAATAGTCCTGTCATGACAAAGCACAAAGTGGAAGGAAGTGGACTATTAAGTCACTACTGGGTGGTGGGGGTATTTCATCCCACCACTTACCCCACAACTCAAAGGTGGTATCTGCCCTAATGTCTTAACAGAGATTGCAAACGTGAAAGAAGTAAAAATAATTGTATTTACATTTTTATCTTTGGCAAGAAATTATAAAGGAACTTTTATAATTATAGATTACCAAAAGGTTGTTCTGAAAAGAAGAAGACACAGAAGGGGACGGGAGGAAGAGAAGAAAAATAAGATGAAGATGAAGATGAAGATGATGATGATGATGAAGAAGAAAAAGGATGGTACTCATGAAGTAATGTCGCATTACAGTAATCAAAGAAAACATTGACTTTGGTTGTCAGAGACCAAATACAGATAACTGCAGGCAGAATTTCTGATTCAGAATTTTAGTTTCTTATCAAAAAAAAGATTGAAATTCAGAAGTCCCATAAGATAATTAATACAGACCTAAAATCATCTCATTATTGAAATGGGTAGGCATCAAAAAGGAACCAATGTTCTCTGCAATAAATACCACATTATAGCAAATAATTTACTGTTAAAATACATAAGAATTCTTCTCATGCAAATATTAGATATTAATAAAAGGAAACACTAATTGACTTCAACAAATGATCCTCATTTAAAGCAATTCAAGCAATAAAGAAGTAATTATAAGACATGAATTGCTAAACTAGTAGTAAACAACTTTCACAGTTAGTTTCATCTGTTAAATGAAGCAAAGTGCTTATCTTGTTTCAAAGAATATTTCAAGAAATATGTCAGCAGGATTAGGATGTGACAATAGTTATTTAAATTCCACAGAAAGTTATTATAAGAAAATTGCCTCATCTAACATTTCCTCCACAGTAAAAGAAAAGCATTCTTATTTATAAGTTTAGTCCTTTCCATTTTACAAAGTGCCTACATACACTCACATCATTTATGCTAACAACCAGTGCAATGGGTGTTATGTATCTCTGTCTTCGCAGACAGGCAGCATAGCACACTGTCTTAGATGCTGGAGTCCATGATCTGTCACTGAGTAGTTTGTGACTTGAAGCAAGTTATTTAAAATCTCTAAATCTCATTTTCCTTCTGTATAAAGTGGAGCATTTATCTGCCTGTAGTGTTGTTATGAAGATTAAATGAATCAGTAACTGTGATGTGCTTAAGTGCTGGAGTTAGCTGCAATTGAATTACTGCAGATAAAAACGACAAGGGTGTGGAGAAATTGGAACCCCTGTACACTATTGTGAGAATGTAAAATATTGCAGCCATTATGGAAAACAGTATGGAGATTCCTCAAAAAATTAATTACCATAATTAATTTTACCATATGATTACCATATGATTACCATATCAAATTTTACCATATGATTACCATTTGATTACCAATCAAATTACCATATGATTCAGCAATTCCACTTTTGAGAATTTATCCAAAAGAAATGAAATTGGAGTCTCAAAAAGATTATCTGCACACTCATGTTCATTGCAACATTATTCATAATAGCCAAGATGGAGAAACAACCTAAATGTTCACGGACAGATGAATGGATTTGTCAGAAAATGTCACACACACACACACACACACCCACACACTTAAATATTATTCATCCTTAAAAAAGAAGGAAATCCCCCCATATGTGACAACAGGGATGAACCTTCAGGATATTATGCTAAGTGAAACGAGCCAGTCACAGAGGCACAAATACTACACAATTCCATTCATATGTGGAATCTAATATAGTCAAACTCACAGAAGCACAGAGTAAAATATTGGTTGCTAGGGGCTGGGGAGACAGGGAAATAGGAAGTTGCTATTCAACGGGTTTAAAGTTTTAGTTATGCAAAATGATAAAACTCTAGAGATCCAGTATACAATATCATGTCTTTAGTCAATAATACTATATTTACACTTAAAATTTCTTAAGAGTGTGGATCTCATGTTAAATATTCTTACCATAATAAAAAAAAATTAAGGTTCATAGAATTGGCCTAATACTACAGAGTTAACAAATAGAAGAGTCAGGATTCAAATTCTAATCTTTCACATAAGGTCCAGTGATTTTAAACAAGCCTTAAAATATAATCCAAATAGGTAAAACAATATGTTATTCTTGAAAGACCATAAACTTTGGTGCAGAATTAGGCACAAGTAATAGTTCTACCACTTGGGCAAGTCACATAACAATTAGTCTCAGTTTTATTTGTTAGTGAAACAGAGACATTAATACCTAACTCATGTGGTCACATAAGAATTAAACAAGAACTCCATGAGACTGAAATGGAAGGATTTTATAAATTTAACATTGAGTCTCAGCAATATTTGGCTTCACCGGAAATATTTTAAGAGATCCCCAAACCCATAATGTTACAGTTACCAGCCACATAGGGCATACAGTTTGTTCCCTTATTGTAATAGGTGCAACTATTTTGACAGATTATAATAAGAATCTACTCTGGTGCTATTAGAAAATTGTATGAAAAAATAGTACAAATTATTCCAATTGCCTGTGTATTTTAGAAATTATTTTTCTAGTAAAAAATGAAAATGAGTATTTTAAATGCTGAAATGTACAAAACACATTCTTCAGAAAATGGGAAATCCTACCAATATTATTATGTATCAATTCGTTT
Organism: Lepilemur ruficaudatus; assembly: GCA_963574885.1. Taxonomy (NCBI): domain Eukaryota; kingdom Metazoa; phylum Chordata; class Mammalia; order Primates; family Lepilemuridae; genus Lepilemur; species Lepilemur ruficaudatus. Next base: position 38,597 of record CAUYRT010106016.1, on the reverse strand, counting down.
TAGAAAATGTAAAACCAATTATGTTCAATTTAATAAATTAACACTGTCATGGTCTAGCTAAGCATTGCAATAGCTTTCCTTTAACTGTATGATCTCACACATTAATTCATATTAAAGGAAAAAGATTCAAGTAAATTCACTTGGGTTAAAAAAATGTCCCTACATAACACCTTTTAACACCTTTAATATGATTTAAAACAAAATACATATGCTTTGCACATAATACACGGCACGCATCTTTTCTTGTGTTAAAAGTCATAAGCATCTAAATCTTTAATTCTACCACTAAATTACTCCTAGAGAATTTTCTCATCAACTTTCTAAATTGTAGCCTAAGTTTTTTGTAAGTGTCAACACAGTTTGATTCTTGGGTAAATGTTTATGACATCAATTTAAATAGATACATGGCATCTGTGAAATGTGAGTTGCTGAGTTCCACAGCTAGCTGTGCAATAATTTTAAAGCCAGAATTTTCTTGCCAAAACAAATCACTTAACAGACTCTTTGATATGAATAAACACATATATTTTTATTTCAATAAATGTAAGCATATTAGATTCCTAGCACTGCCATAACAAAGTACTACTATTTGGGTGGCTTAACGAGAAATTTATTCTCTCAGGGTTTTGGAAGCTGGAAGTCTGAAGTCATGGTGTCGGCAGGGCCATCCTCCCTCTAAAGATTCTAGAGGGAGCAAAGATCTTTCCTTGCTTTCTCCTAACTTCTCATGGTACCAGCAATCCTTGATGTCCCTTTGTTTGAAGCTGCATTACCCCAATCTCTGCCTCCATTGTCACATGGCACTTTTTTCTGTGTATGTCTCTCTGTGTCCTCTCCTCTTGATATAATGATACGAGTCATATTGGATTTAGGGCCCATCCTACTCCAATATGTCTTCATCTTAACTAATTATATCTGCAAAGGCCTTATTTCCAAATAAGATTTTATTCTGAGGTTAAAATGAACATGAATTTGTACATTAGATGTTTTTCCAAAATTACCAATTTTCTCATAGATAAAATGTTTATCAACAAATCAATCAGTCCTATATATAAACATGACAATACCTCTTCACACTTCTGGACTTTACCCATGTAGATCTTTAACTTAGCTATATTACTTTGACCTCGGGACAGGGGAAAAAAGAGAAGTGAGGAAGCATCTGTGTTGTTGGGATTAGAGTGGGAGACCAGGGAGGAAATAAACAGAGAATACTGATGAACAAAGAATGGGCTCATTCCTCTTGAATATATTCCCAGGAGTAGAATTGCTGGGTAATATAGTAAACTTATGTTTAACTTTTTAAGAAAACACAAACTATATTATCAAAGTGAGTATGCAATTTTACATTTCTACCAGAAATGCATGAGAGTTCTAGTTTATCCACATCCTTGTCAATACTTAGTATTATCTATCTTTGTTATTATAGTCATTAAAATTATATTGTAATTGTAATCTTCATTTCCCTAACAACTAATGATGTGTCAGGCAGTCTGCTTAGTGGTAAGTATAAAAAAGTGAATAATGCATAATCCCTTCCATTAAAGCAGTTAATGTCTGATAGAGAAAGAGAGAGAGGAAGAGAGAGAAGTAAAAAGACAATTTCAACATAGCACATTAGACACACACATACCATTCTTTTACTAAATAGTTTTAGAAAATATGAACATGCTCCCTTATGAACACAGAGTTTTGTGGAGACTCAACTAAACGAAGCCCAAGATTATATTCAAGTCATCAGCCTGTCAAGTATTTCCTCAATATACTTCTGCTCTTTAAGTAATCCCACGTAAAACATTCTTTCAGCTACGTGTTTCATTTTCTCGGAAAGGCATTTGCAATGATATGGAGTACAAAGTAACTCTACATCTAAGTTTCCTCAGGGAAAAAAATAACCATTATTATTTTAGTAAAATTTCTACAAAGATGGTTTCAACAACAGAATACTTTTCTGAGGAATGATTGTTGCTGGACATTTAAAAATATCCAATGGGTCCTATGAAATGGAGATGGAGGCAGATGATAGGAGCTCCAGCAATCAGCAATCCTGAACAATTCTGTTAAATGAAACTGAATAGTTCTGTACCTCTTGGCCTCTGATTGCAGAGCCATACAAATGAGCTCCATACATGAATAAGTTTTATTTAACCAAGTGTTAAATTATTTTTTTCTTTTAAGTCCCTCAGATAGCCTCCCTCTGAACCCAATATAAATTAAAATAGGGGTAGAAAATGTAGACTTCCTAAATTATATACAAACCTAAAAATATTCTTAAGTCCCCACCACAAAGTAGGAAATTACCATCTGAGTCTTGCATTCATAAGAACTCCAGTCTAGAGATGAGAGCTAATACGTTACCACATTCTATCGATAAAAAATACGATGGCACATTTGTCGAAGAATCAAGGAAAACAAGAATAGGCATTTTGAGAGCTCCAGGAAAGAGAGTAATGATTTAATAGCAAGACCTATGATAAAAGTCACATTTAATTCATTTATCCATTAAGTACCATTCAAACACAAACTGTCAGCCAGGCACTACGTATAAAAAGGATTCCCCCTTCCTTCAAAAGGCTCATAGTCCAGTGAAGAGAAAGTCATAAAAACAAGGAAAACACAGTCCTCTAAGAGTAGCTAACATTTATTGAATACATACTATTTGTCAGATATCATATTTATGAAGGTTATCTCCATTCCTCACAACAAAACCACAAAGTAGGCTCCATTATTACTCATATTTTATAGATAAGGAAACAGTCTTCAAGATATAACTTGTACAAGGTTACTCAACCACCTCCAACTGAATCCGGTACCCTATATCCATAACCATTGAGGTAGCTATACTGCCGCTTACACCACTGCTATAAACATAAGGATGTTAAAAAATACAGTAAGCACAATGGGACAGAGTGCAGATGTGCCAGAGGGAATCAAAAAAGCTTCACAGAATTTTCTCTGGAAATAAACAGGAATTTTCAAGACAGAGAGATAGAGGAGAAGCATTCCAGGGTTGGGGGGGAATAATGTGTGAGAATGATAAGTGTTCAGGAGAATAGCAGCAGTAACAGTTGTATCAGTTTCCTATGGCTGCTGGAACAAATTACTGCAAACTTTGTGGCTGGAAACATCCAAAGTTATTCTCTCACAGTTTGAGAGGCCGGAAGTCTGAAACCAGTATTGCTGGGCCAAAATCAAGGTGTCAGGTGGAACAACCTCCCTCCTGAGGATCCAGGGGAAAATTCAGTCCTTTCGTCTTTCAGCTTCTCGTGGCTGCCAGCATTTCTTGGCTTGTGGCCCTATCACTCCAATTTTCAAGGCCAGCATCTCGAAATTTCTCTGTGTCTGTATAAAATCTCCATCTGTCTCCCTCTTATAAGGATATGTGTGATTGCACTTAGAACCCACCCAGATAATACAGGACAATCTCTCTATCTCAAGACCCTTAACTTAATTATATCCGCAAAGATCCTTTTTCCAAATAAGGTAATGTTTATGGGTTCTAGGGATCACTACCTGATATATTTGGGGGCCGTTTTTCGGTCTACCACAACAGTGATAGAGGAGCCCAGGTTTGTGGAATTGGAAAACACAGAGAGGCATGGAGGTCATGAGAGACGTGGCGGGTGGGAGAAGTAAGATAGCAGAAAGTACAAGAGGCTAGGCAGGTGAGCAAGAATCAGATGATGATGATTGGATTACATATAGAGATGTTTAAATTTTAATCCTATAGGTGATGGGTACAGTTGAAGTGTTTTGATTTGCAGCATTACACTGTGATATTGACATGTTAAAGAAAGATGCTTACAGAGTTAATATTGAAGAAATATTGGTAAGAGGCATGAGATTATTAAGGCTCTTAATTAATCAGGAATAAAAAAGGATAGATGCAATATGAATATGGCTATTATTGATGGAATGGAAGAAAAGGACAGGAAGAACGTTAGGATAACTTATAAATTTACAGTTTTGGCAACTGGGTGGAAAGTGGAGATGATATCTGTGGATAAAAAACCAGAGGAGGTGCAAAACAGGAGGCTGAGCTTGGCTTTGGGTGTACTAATCTGCATGACGTCCAAATTGAGATTGTAGTAGACAAACGGATAAGTATGTCTGGAGAACAAAAGAAGGATTTAAAACTTTAGATGTGCACATCTAAATTTGTTTTTATTTATTTATTTATTTATTTTTTATTTTGGCATATTACAGGGTACAAATGTTTAGGTTGTATATATATTGCCTTTCCCCACCTGAGTCAGAGCTTCAAGTGGTCCATCCTCCAGATGGTGCACACCACACCCATTAGGTGTGAATATACCTATCCTCTCCTCCCCCCTCCCACCTGTCCAACACCCAATGAACGTTACTATTATATGTGCACATAAATGTTGATCAGTTAATACCAATTTGATGGTGAGTACATGTGGTGCTTGTTTTTCCATTCTTGTGATATTTCACTTAGTAGCATGGGCTCCAGCTCTATCCAGGATCATACAACAGGTGCTAGATCATCGTTGTTTTTTGTGGCTGAGTAGGTGTCTATACTATCCAAAGTGATCTACAGATTCAATGCAATCCCTGTTAAAATACCAACATCATTTTTCACAGATATAGAAAAAATAATTCTATCCTTTGTATAGAACCAGAGAAGTCCCCATATAGCAAAAGCAATCTTAAGCAAAAAGAACAAATTGGGTGGCATCAATTTACCAGACTTCAAGCTATACTATAAGGCTATAGTAACTAAAATAGCATGATACTAGCAGAAGAACAGAGACATAGACCAATGGAACAGAACCGAGAACCCAGTTATAAAACCATCCTCATATAGCCATCTAATCTTTGACAAAGCAGACAAAACATACACTGGGAAAAAGAATCCTTATTCAATAAATGGTGCTGGGAAAACTACATAGCCACATGTAAAAGACTGAAACAGGATCTGCACCTCTCACCTCTCACAAAAATCTAAATTTGGAAATTTAGATTTAGGACTCATTGGCCATTAGTATGGATGAAATTATCAAATAAGCCGATATTAGTAGAAACTGCTTTGATTGCAGGTGCCAATGTGTTCTAGGGCAGTCCCTCCAGAATTTTTACACTGCCCTGAATGCTTCAACTTGCTCATTTTGGTGCTTTAGCCACCTAGACTGTATCTAATTAGCTAATCTTCTTTAGACACTGCCTGCACCATTTTGGAAAATTAGTTTGTTAAAGTCAGCACTGAGAAAAGAGAGCATTTAGTATTCTATTTATGTCTGATTACATATATGTAGGGTTCCAGTGCTTGAGACCTCATAAATGCTGAGGAGAACTGCCAATCCTAAAAGGCTTTGGAAAGAAAAATTATCTAATGTGAATCCTCTAAGGAACTGATGATAAAAAATTACCCCAGCCCAGTGGACCTTAAAACTTTCACATTCCACCACTATCCTATCCTAGCTCTACATTATTTCTCCTGCAAGACGACATCACATAACCACAGTATTTTTATGCTGCTGAGAAGGGAAGAAAGAGATTATCATCTTTATGAGAGCACAGGGTATACTCGATAAAGGTTGTTGAAAAGAAAGCACCAGGCAGAGACTGAGAACAAAAAACGCTACAGGAACACTGCAGAGCCTAAGGTTTTGACAAGCAGGTGTTTCTGCGGTCATCAAATCACTATTCATAGAGGTGTTCCAGGCCAGAGAATCCTGCTCTGAGAAACAATGCTTCAGCCATTAGCCCCAGGAGACATCAATCATCCCCGCCAAGACACACAGTTAGCTCAGGAGGGATTTCAAAACTTAACTAGGTCAAAAATTACTTCTAAGCAGGTTTTCCTAATCTAATCTAAACCGAAACTTGAGAAAATTGAAGGAATTCTACCCGCCTTCCAAATTCTGCTTCCTACTTACATCTCCAACCCTATTTTTATCACTTTTGTTTTTCAAGTACAATATCCTTTGTTCTAATGTAAAAATGAGCTATATGTCACTTTGTATAAGACATACAAATTCCTGCCTACCTTCTCACTCCTTGGAATGTCTCCTCTTTCTTCTTTCTACATTAAAAGTTCAGTCTTCAGTTTGTGTCTTACTTAGTACATAGAAATTTGCTGGGACCATGCCAGCTAGCAGTCAAAATTCTTCTTCAATATTTCTGCCATAATTGTTATAAAATTTGGAACTCAGAAAATGGTATCTTCCATAAATCTATTTTATGTATGTGTTCTATTCCTCTAACTACTTATAAGCCCTACAGATGGAGTCAGCATATAATGTCTTCTTGTTTTACCAGTGTCCAGTGGGTCTCAATAGATGAGAATGATAAAGATTGCTTAAAAGCAGAATTCAAAATACACATCAGCCTTTTATTCCAGCCTGTGAAAATCTTTTTACCAAATTTATTAAATTTTTTTTTTTTTTTTTTTGAGATAGAGTCTCACTCTGCTGCCCAGGCTAGAGTGCCATGGCGTCAGCCTAGCTCACAGCAACCTCAAAGTCCTGGGCTCAAGCAATCCTTCTGCCTCAGCCTCCCAAGTAGCTGGGACTACAGGCATGTACCACCATGCCCGGCTAATTTTTTTTTCTATATATTTTCAGTTGGCCAATTAATTTCTTTCTATTTTTGGTAGAGATCGGGTCTCACTCCTGCTCAGGCTGGTTTCGAACTCCTGACCTTGAGTGATCCTCCTGCCTCGGCCTCCCAGAGTGCTAGGATTACAGGCATGAGCCACTGTGCCCAGTCTGTGTAAATTTTTTAAATTAAAAATTTCACCCCTTTCTTACCAATAGTTTTATTTTTATAACTGAGATTTCCTTGCTATCGCTGCTTTAATAACTCTAATGTATCTCTCAAATTTTAACACTGCCTGAAAAAAAGATTATTTTCCAGAATAATGTTGTAGCTTTAGATTAATTTTCACAGTATCTAATTATATTAAAGCATCAAGAAAAAGCAGGAAAAGTAACTAAAAGATTGCCTTTTGTGCTATTTTGCAAATACAATTTGCTTTACACACACACACAAAAATGCATCCTGTAGAGATAAAAAAAAAAAAGAAAAAGATGTGATACTTTTCTTCACTCATGTCTGGCCCTTCCTATAATAAAAGACAGGTTAACAATAGAAAAGCATAACATTTGAATTAAAGGCCTTTAGAAATGAATTTTAAAAAAGTAAGAAAAGCATAACAGATTTATTTAATCAAAGTTTTACATGACACAATAGCTTTCAGAAATGAAGATTCAAAGACTCAAGGGAAAACTGTCCATTTTTATGCTCAGATTTGGTAAAGAATGGACAGCTTTATAGAAATGTGATTGGGGGCAAACAAAGGTATGACCTAGACCTAATGGTCATAGACTGAGTGGGAAAACTCAGCAAGGCCTGTCTGTTCAGATTCTTCTTGACTTCTCTGTGTAGTATTCCTTCCTCCTGAGTATAGGGCAGGACCCCTTCTGGAATGAGGGTCTTATGACCTACTCTTAGACAAAGTGGGTCAGAGAATTTCTTCATGGCCAGCTTCTACACAGAAAGGTACAGGAAGTCAGAGTAATATTTCTAGTTTTTATGTCTGGCATTGAGAGAAAGAGAGATTCTAGTTTCTGTGACCTACTGTGGGGAAGAGGAATTCTAGTTTCTATGTCTTGCCTTTGGGGAGAAAAGGGAGCAGGAGAAAGAAGGGCAGGGCAGGAGAAAGTCAGAAAGATCTTGCTTCTGAGCCCCTTTCTTTCAGTCTAAAGTGTTCAGCATGCCAAAGTGCCATGCTTTAGAGTATCATTTTCTGAGCCCCAGTGTTCCCCCATCTCAAACTTCTCCCAGAAGTTTCACAGTCCAGAAATTGGGTTGTTGGATTGTCTCATAAGCCATAGAATCAGACTTTCAGTCTTGAGAATAAGTCAGTCCAATTAAATACTTAACAATTGTGTCTCATTTCAGGAGGCAGTATTGCAGGTAGGCTTCCACCAAAGTCACACCTCTATATGGTTCAAGTAATCAGATATTTAACAAGAGGTGTTTCTATGGAAGCAATGTAAAAACAATTATTAATGTTGGCAGTACTGTATACACTAGTTCCTGAGTCCAGAGGATAGTCAGTTGAGAAGATCTCTAGATTTGGGCTGGAGGTTATCTTTGGATAGTGCAGGCAGTGGCAATACGACAGATTTTCCTGAGTTTTAGTTTACAATAGGTGAACTTTCTGAGTAATCCATACAGCAACAGGCATGAAGGTTGTTCATACATAAGCTGGTATGGTGATTTCCCTGAAGTCTATGTCAAATTGTCCAGCTTCAGCTTTTAGGGATTCAGAAAAAGAGCAGTTTTAACTCCAATGATTCCAAGGCAGAAGGTTGGAAGAAAAACTGAAAATATTAGTCTAGAGAGGTATAGCCAGATATTGGAGGAAACAAGAAGAATTTCAGGGTCCAGTCCAGACTTCAGGTAGATAACAAATCCTCAAAAACATTGAGTGCACTGTGGTTTTCTTCTGAAGCATAGTTTTTCTCTCTACAGTAACCCTCATTTCTACCAAAGATACTCAAAGTACGACTTTGAGTAAGATTTGTTTGAAAAATAAATTTAGGGTCATTTAACTTGGCCTGATTATTTCCTTAAGTGCAGCAAGAATATTGATTGACTATATAGGCTCTTTTTACATTCATTTTGCTGGCACTTTTCATAGGGAATCTCAAATTAGACTTTTAAAAGCCTCTTGAGAGTCAGAAGCCAAGCCGAGGACTCACCATCAAGCTACCTGCAGTACATATAGTTGGGTAAATTCCTTTCTGCTAGAGGTCCCCAAAATACCCCGAGGTTCCAGGGCCTGTGAGAACATTCTTTATCCACATAAAAGACAACCATGCGAACCATGTATTCAAGATACCAGGCCAGTGTTTCCAAGGAGAGCTTTCTTGGCTCCATGAAGTGAACCTTAGTTCCTCAAAATATTTGAACATATGACATTCTAATCAAAGCCTTGATAATATAACCAGTGTTTCCAATTGTGTCCTGTTACAAGGAGAACAGGTCCTTACTGAACTTATATCAATACAAATAACCATACTGCCATAAAATAAGAATACTCACAAATAGCTTCTGAATTCTGAAGGAATCAAGTAGAGAGAAAAAGTAAATGTTTTAATTCTGCTCACAAAGGTACACTTTACCAAATTGTCATAAGCTACAGATAGCTTAAGAGAAAAAAAAAGTGTCCTTAAGTACAGAAAATAATCATTTAAGATAAGAACCAGCAAAATTTCACATAAAAAGTCATAAAAATGTCCTTATCAGCTGATTCAGTCAATACTATATAGGATTCAGTCCTATATAGTTAAGCTCTGCTTGATCTTGGTTAGCCGTTTCATGAAGCCATCAGTTTCTTCATTAGAGCTCTGGAAATTCTTACCCAGTCCAATGATATCATCTCAAAATTATTGGAAACATGTACTTGTCGGAGTTCCTCTACCCTTTTAATGAACTTCCTTGAAGACACAATACTTTAGGATTACAGTTGCTTGCAAAGATCTTTCAGAAATCAAAATAATTAATTAAGCAATTAATTATGGACAACAAAATTTAAAATGGCCATGGTTAAAGATGAGATGGGAGGCATTATAACCAGCAATTGACAAAAAAATCTTGTTATTAACATGGATACAGCATTTTTTAAAGACAGGGTCTTGCTCTATTGCGTAGGATGGAGTGCAGTGACCCAATCATAGCTCACTATAACCTCAAATTCCTGGACTCAAGAAATCTTCTTGCCTCAGCCTCCCATAGGGCTGGGACTACAGGAACATGCAAAAATGCCTGGCTAATTTTTTTGTTTTTTGTAGAGACAGGGTCTCACTCTGTTGCCCAGGCTGGTCTGAAATCCCAGCCTCAAGTTATCCTCCCATCTAGGCCTCCCAAAGCACTGGGATTACAGGTGTGAGCCACCATGCCTGTCCAGCATTTTAACATAATAATGAAAAATTATTACTGATAATACATTACCTTTATAGGACTCTCAAATAATTTTTGGAAAAATCATATTAATAACATATGCATAAACATAACTTAGAGAAGATTTTGCATCATTTATTATTTGAGAATGCTTCCCATATAATATAAATTATCACAGAAAGCTAAGTAGTTTAAAAACTCTCTTTTACAAAATGAGAGACCCATTCTTTGGGATTTTTAAGGGCCAAACGAAAAATCTGAAAATTAACTTGAGGTCAAAAAGACTTAATTTAGAATTTGATTTTGAGAATTTTGTCCAAAATGTCAAAAGGCTTAAAACACTTGATTAAATATTATTTTGGTTATCTATTTAATCAAAGTGGCAATAAAACAATTTAAAGGCAAATACAGAAGTTTACTTAGTTGTGCACAAAAAATTAGTTCTTTTAATAAAGAGCACTCAGTTTTCCTAAATGATCAAAGACCTAATGAAAAACATTCGGAACAAAAGAAATCATATTGATAAAACCCAAAATCTTTTTTTCTAGGCCGATGACATAAAAAAACCCTTCACATACTCAGACCAACACTCAAAGAAAACTATCATTTTAACAGAGAAGACCAAATTGTACTTTTGCACCAGTGTACCACTAATACTAAAGCTAATTTTTACTAATACATTTTAAATAAGTTCATCCAATCTCAGTCAGTTTTGACCACACAATATTTCTACAAACCTTTTATAACTTTGGAAATTGACACATAATATTTGTACATATTTATGGGGTACAGTGTGATGTTTCAATGCATGCATACAATGTGTAATAATCAAATTAGGGTAATTAGCATATCTACCACCTCAGATATTTATCATTCTTTTATAGTGGGAACAATAAAAATCCTCTATTCCAGCTATTTTGAAATATACAACATACCATTGTTAACTATAGTCACCCTACTGTGCAATGGAACACTGGAACTTACTCCTCCTACCTAACTGTAACTTTGCATCCATTGAGCAATTTCTCCCCATTCTCCTCTCCCTGCTACCCTTCCCAGCCTCTAGTAGCAATTGTTCCACTCTCTATTTTTATGAGATCAAATTTTTTAGTTCCCACATATGAGTGAGAACATGTGATATTTGCTCTCTGCACCTGGCTTATTTCACTCAATAAAATGTCCTCCAGCCTCATCCACATCAGTGGAAATTACAGGATTTCATTCTTTCTTACAGCTGAATAGTAGTCTGTTGTGTTAATTAACCACATTTTCTTTATCCATTCATCCACTGATGGCCACTTTGGTTGATTCCATCTTGGCTTTTGTGAATAGTGATGCAATAAACATGGGTATACGATATCTCTTTGACATACTGACTTCATTTCCTTACATATATACTCAGCAATGGAAGTGATGGATCATATGGTACTCTATTTTTATTTTTTTGATGAACCTTCATACTGTTTTTCATAGTAGCTGTACTACTTTACATTTCTACCAAGAGTGTACAAATGTTCCCCTCTCTTTGCATCATTGCCAACATTTGTGATTTTTTGTCATTTTGATTACAGCCATTCTAACTGGGGTGAGATAATATCTCATTGTGGTTTTTATTTGCATTTCTGTAATTAGTGATATTGAGCATTTGTTCATATACTTTTGGCCATTTGTCTGACTTCTTTTGGGAAATGTTGTATACAGATATTTTTAAATAAATTATTTCATTTTTATCATTGAATTTTTTGAGTTTCTTATATATTCTGGTTATTAACTGCTTGTCAGATACATAGTTTACAAATCTTTAAAATATTTCACCAGGTTTTTTATTTTTAACAAAAATGCATAAGTCATAATTTTCATTATCACTTCCTTTTTAAAATTTTTTACTTGTTTAAATTTAAGGGATACATGTACAATTTTGTTTCATGGATATACTGCATAGTAGTGAAGTCTGGGCTATTAGTTTAACCGTCACCCAAATAGTGTAAATTTTACCCATTAAGTAATTTCTCACCCCACACCCCTCTCCCAACTTCCCACCCTTCCAAGCCTCCAACATATATTATTCCACACTATATGTTCATGTGTACACATTATTTAGCTTTCACTTATAAGTGAGTACATGCAGTGTTTGATTTTCTGTTTCTCAATTGTTTCACTTAAAGTAATGGCCTCCAGTTCCATCCATGTTGCTGCAAAAGACATGATTTCATTCTTTATGGCTGAATAATATTCCATTGTATGTATATGTGTGTGTGTATGTCACATTTTCATTATCCAATCATCCATTCATGGACACTTAGGTTGATCCCAAATCTTTGCTATTGTGAACAGTGCTGTGATAAACATATATGTGCAGGTATTTTTTTGATATAATGATTTCCTTTGGAGTAGATACTCATTTGTGAAATTGCTAGACTGAATGGTAGTTCTATTTTTAGTTCTTTAAGAAATCTCTATACTGTATTCCACAGAAGTAGTATTAATTCTCACTCCCATCAACAGTGTATGAGCATTCCTTTTTCACCACATCTGCACCAACATCTGTTATTGACTTTTAAATAATAGACATTCTGAATGGCATAAGATGGTATCTCATTGTGGTTTTAATTTACATTTCTCCAATTATTAGTGATGCTGAGCATTTTTCATAGATTTGTTGATCATTTTTGTATATCTTCTTTTGAAAAATGTCTATTCATGTCTCTGTTCACTTTTTAATGAGGTTATTTGGTTTGTTGTTATTGTTGTCCTTGTTGTTCGAGTTCCTTGTAAATTCTAGGTGTCAGTCCCCTCTCAGATGTATACTATGCAAATATTTTCTCCCATTCTTCAAGTTGTCCATTCACTCTGATGATTATTTTTCCGTGAAGAAGGTTTTAGTTTAATTAAGTACCATCTGTCTATTTTTATTTTTGTTGCTTTTGCTTTTCAGGTCTTAGTTAGGAATTCTTTGCCTAGACCATCATACAGAAGAGTTTCCCCTAGGTTTTCTTCTAGTATTTTTTATAGTTTCAGGTCTTACACATTGAAAAATTTAATCTACCTTAATTGATTTTTGTATAGAGTGAGAGACAGGGGTCCAGTTTCATTCTTTTGCATATGGCAATTCAATTTTCCTGGCACCATTCATTGAATAGAATGTACTTTCAACAGTGTATGTTTTTGTTGACTTTGTGAAAGATAAGTGTGCAGTGGATATGTGGCTTCATTTCTGGGTTCTCTATTCTGTTCCATTGATGTATATATCTATTTTTATACCAGTACCATGCTGTTACTATGAACTTAGAGTATAATTTGAGGTCAAATAATGTGATGCCTCCAGATTTGTTCCTTTTGCTGAAGAATGCTTTGGCTACTAAAGCTCTTTCTTGGTTTCATATAAATTTTCTGACTGTTTTTCTAATTCTGTGAAGAATGATATTGGTATTTTGACAGGGATTGCATTAAATCTGTAGATCGCTTTGGAGAGTGTGATCATTTTTACAATATTAACTCTTCTAATCCATGAGCATGGGGCATTTTTCTATTTGTTGTTTGTGTCATCTACAATTTCACAATTTATTTCATCAGTGATTTGTAGTTCTCTTTTTTTGCTTATTCATCCATTTATTCAAAACTTTATTTGAGCAATTAAATTGTGTCAAATATTCCAGGCAATAGAACTTGTTCAGTAAGACAAGTAATGTACTTTTGAATATAATTGTGTAGTATTTATTTTCTTTTAATAATTTTTATTTCAAAATATTAAGGGAGTAAAAGTGTTTTTGTTACATGGATGAATTATATAATGTTGAAGTCAGGGCTTTTAGTGTGCCTATCACCACAACAGTGTACATTATACTGGAAAGGTAAGTTTTTAGTCCTCACTCCCTCCCACCTTACACCCTTCTCAGTTTACAATGTCCCTTACACTACTTTATGACCATGTGTACCCATCATTTAACACCCACTTACTAGTGAGAACATATGATGTTTGTTTTTCTACTCCTGAGATACTTCACTTACGATAATGGTCTCCAGTTCCATCCAAGTTGCTGCAAATGACATCTCATTCATTTTTATGGTTAAATAGTACTTCATGGTATACATATACTATATTTTCTTTATCCACTCATCAATTGATAGGCAGTTAGGTTGATTATATATCTTTGCAATTGTGAATTGTGCTGTGATAAACATTTGGATATGTGTCGTTTTTATAAAATAACTTTTTTGGGGGGGGTGGTAAATACTCAGTAGTGGAATTCATGCGTTGAATGGTAGGTCACTTTCAGTTCTTTGAGAAATCTTCATACTGTTTTCCATAGAGGTTGTACTAATTTACAGTCCCACTAACAGAACATAAGTGTTCCTTTTAAACCACATCCATGCTAACATCTACACTTTTCTGACATTTTAGTAATGGCCATTCTGAAAAGAGTAAGGTGGTATCTCACTGTGGTTTTAATATGCATTTCCCTTATAATTAGCAATGTTGAGCATTTGTTCATAAGTTTCTTGCCATTCATCTGTCTTCTTTTGAAAAAAACTCTGTTCATGTCTTTTGCCACTTTTTGATGGAGGTATTGGGTTTTTTCTTGCTGGTTTATGTGACTTCTTTGTAGATTCTGGATATTAGCCCTTTGTCAGATACATAGTTTGCAAATATTTTCTCCTAATCTGTAGGCTGTCTATTTAATCTGTTGATTATTTCCCTTGCTGTGTAGAAACTTTCTTTATTTCATTTAAGTCCCATTTATTTATTTTTGTTGTTGCTGTATTTGCCTTTGTAGTCTTTCTTATAAATTTGTTGCCTAGGCTGATACCCAGAGGAGTTTGTCCTATGTTCTCTTCTAGAATTATTATGGTTTCAGGTGTTGCATCTAAGTCTTTAATTCATCTTGAGTTTATTTTTACATATGGTGAGATATAGGGGTCCTGCTTCATTCTTCTGCATATGACTCTCCATTTATCCCAGCCCTATTTGTTGAATACAGCATTTTTCCCCCAGGGGATATTTTTGTCTGCTTTGTAAAAAAACAGTTGGTCATAGCAATGTGGTATTATTTCTGGGTTCTCTGTTTTCACTTCTTGGGGATGTTAGTATATGTCGAGTAGGGCTATTTGACTTTGTTTCTGGGTGTGCTCAATAGTGAAGAGTACGAATTCCTTAATTAGAGACAGCCTCAATACAGTGGCTTTCTCAGATTCTAGTTGTATTAATAGTAACAGTGTACCAGAGAGGTGAGCCTGCTTACAGCCTCCTGAGAAGCTTGGTGGTGAAGGTCATGAGGAGCTTCTCACACCCAAGTGCAGGTCAACCTCCAGCCAGTAGGTGGCGCTTGCAGGTAAGCGCTGGTTCTGGTGGCAGCAGTAGGGTTGATGCTTGATCTTTGTTTACCAAGAGAAGCTGACTGGGGTCCCAGGCAACCGGCTGGGCTGTGGAACTCTCAGTGGTCCGGGATCATGCTTCCAGCCTCAGAATAGGGGTCGGGGCTGTAAAGCTGGGCAGAGCTGGATCAGGCCCCCAAACAGCAGGCACAGTGCCAGCTCTGAGGAGGGTGGTGGGGCAGTGGTCAGGCCCCTGCAGAAATGTGCTGGGGTCTCCGCTCAGTCGGGGAGGGCGTTGTCCAGCTCCATGACCTCCACAGACAGGAATGTAAGCTGTTTCCGTGTCACACCCTTATCCCGGCATTCAGGACATTCAGTTTGGTTAGACACTGCTATTTATTGCTAGGCTGTAGTGTAGTCAAGGGCTGTAGGAGACACCTGCACCTGGCTCAACAGTAAACCTCTGTGCCATCTGGTAGTGGCTGCAGTGAAGTCTTTGCCCACCTCCCCCAATAATTCCTTCCATTCCCTCTGACCCAAAATACACAGCTCCCCAGCTCTCTGCAGGAGCAACACTGCAGCTCCATGCAGAGAGGGGGACGGGCCCTGCCCTTCAAGGAAGTCCAAGCGCAGAGGCTATGTTGCCAGTGGGGTTGCAGTTGCCCCCCAAAGCTCCAAATAGGCTGCCCTCCAGCTCACCTATGGCAGCCGGAGTGGCTATGTCTGCAGTGGTGGACAGAGGGGAAGAAGTCCCTTCTCTACACTTGGGCTCAAGCACAGAGAACACTCAGCCAGTGGGATGGGATTTCACTCCTCACTTGCAGAGCCAAGCACGAGTTCATGTCCCTGCTGGAAGCGGTGCCACCCCTCACAGACCCAGATAGGAAGCTCTGGCTGCCCCCTTGATTCCCTTCCCATAGAAGTGGCAGTCCCTAAGGGCTAGATTACTGGGAACCCTGCAGCTCCTTTGGGTCCAGTTACCACTGTGCTGCTGCAGCCCTCTGAGCAGATACTGGGAGTGGCTGCTCCTGGGATGTGGAGATAACAAGAGCTGAGGCAGGATATAGTCCCCTGAGAGCTGTGTCCTCACAATGGTGCCCTGCCTCAGCCACTTGAATGTAGGGGGTGGGTAAGTGAGTTCCCAGTCTGGTGTGATGCCCTCAACAAGTCTCCAAATTACCGTCCATGCCAGTGTCATGGTTCCCAAGAGCAGAGGGGCTCTCCCACAGTTCAGATACTGGCAATCTGCTGCAGGCATGAGGGGAGCCCTAACACCCCCATGTACCCTTTCCATGTAACACCAAGTCCTTCTGGCTTCCAGCCTATCTCTGCTGGCCAAGTTGGCCTCTCGCTTCCTTTTTTTCTATGGTTTAGTTTTTTCCATGAGCTCTACATTGGTTTCTAGTATTGTGTCCTTGATATTCTATTTGAGTTATGATTATCTATTCATGATTTTCGTTCTTTCTGAAGAGAGCTGGCATCCAATGTCTCTAGTCAGCCATCTTGAACTCTCTTTTTCATTATAAAGTACATCATATTTTCCTCAGCTATGGAGTTGTTTCCTTTATAATTTCTAGTATTTTAATTACATATATTAATTATAATTTTTAATTCTTGGTAACTTTAATTTCTAGGGAAAATTAGCATGCATCATAAACTGTCTTATATTAGCATTTACCATTTGATAATTTCTAGAAACATGTGTTTGCTCAATTTTTCATGTTTATTAATGGACCCAAATATATTTAGCCTTCTCTATACCTTATAAAAAGATGCAAAAATATGTACGCTTAAACTCATGCTTAGCAATTAATCTTTTAGTATTTTAACTTTCCTAGAAATAACTCGGACATTTAATGAGTATCTATTATTTAATTTCAATACAAGGTTTTAAGTTACCAAAAATATTTTTGAAACTATGACGAGTTCATTTATAAACATTTATCTCATTCACATGCACCTAATTTTACTCATTCTTAACAATTATGTTTGAACTGCTCATGGAAAACAGGCTAGTCATCATCTTAAGTTATTTTTTTCTTTTCAAAAAACAAAACCAAGCTAACATTGCATCAGCCTACTTTGTCCTAACCACAGCCTTTGAGACACTGGACACAGGTACCCTCCTAAGTGGTCCACCGTAGTCATCTTTGGTCCTGAGCACTCACATAGCACCCAAGACAGCTACAAAGGACAGGGCCCATCTGGGTCCTTGGCCTATATACCAGGGGCAAAGGACAGGAAACAGATAGCTGTGAAGACAATGCCTGGAGGAGTCAGCTCCCCCCAGGAGAGCCAGGAGGCAGAGCTAGGCTAGGGAGGATGAGGCCATACTGAGCTTGGCCCTGCCCTCTGGCTGGCAGCCCAGGTGGTGCAGAAACACACATGTCCCCAGGCTTCACCACTGACACCTTCCCAGACCCCTGAATCTAGAGGCTCAAAACTAAAGACATAAATTCACAAGATGTGCACAAGTTTTAAGGGGAGACCAGCAGCCAGCCCCATAGCTTCAGCCTACCAATAAATCAGGCATGTATCTAAAATATCCCCATCTGGAATGAGAGTCTTGTGACCTACTCTTAGACAACGTAGGTCAGAAAATTTCTTTATGGCCAGCTCCTACACAGAAAGGTAAGGAAATTTAGGGTAATATTTCTAGGTTTTGTGTCTAGCTTTGGGGGAGAGGGACTCTAGTTTCTATGACTTACCTTGGGGAAGAGGAATTTTGGCTCCTATGGCCTGTCTTGGGGAAGAAAGGGCAGCAAGAAAAAGAAGAGCAGGAGAAGGTCAGAAAGATTTTGCTTCTGAGTCCCTTTCCTTCAGTTCAAAAGTATTCAGCATGCCAAAGTGCCATACTCATTTTCTGAGTCCCAGAAATCCTAATTTGAAAAGCTAATTTACAGGATTCAACCATTTTATATCAGAGATGCTAGCTGGGTAGAGCTAGCATTCATTTCAACAATGAATGAAAACAGAAATTCTTATTATCGTAAAACTCTTTTTGAGGAAGTCAAATACATTTGAATATGCCTTTTTTCCCTCACAACTTAACAAAACATGTTAGTAAAGTAACAGAATCAGAGTTAGGAGGCATCTTTGAGCTAATCTAGCTCAACAATTCCCCAAGAGTATTCCAAAAATA
The DNA here is from genome assembly GCA_963574885.1 of Lepilemur ruficaudatus. Lineage (NCBI taxonomy): Eukaryota > Metazoa > Chordata > Mammalia > Primates > Lepilemuridae > Lepilemur > Lepilemur ruficaudatus. The sequence continues at coordinate 20,209 of CAUYRT010106016.1, read as the reverse complement.
GTGTCACTCTTAAAAAGTTTCTGTAATCACATACGTTTAGGAAATTCTCCCTGCTCTCCTGTTGCTTTTGGAGATGCAGATCATGAACATCAAGTCCACGAAGTCCAGCAGGAAAGAAATGTCTTCAATTCCATAAACAGATTTAACTGTGAAAGCTCTATATCAGTAATGCCCAAAAACAGCCTAGAAATCAGAACTAATAAATCATAACACCATTTAGGTAATGTAGATCTGGCATAATACCCTTATTTTACATAGTTTAAAAAAGAGTCATAAATATTAAATTAGTTAAACAACTGTCCAGGCCAAACATTCTGGACAGCTAGAGCCTACGGAACCCAAGTCTCCCAGTTCTGTCTTTCTTCCCTGACTCGATCTCTGTATATAAGGCATTTAACCTAATCATCACTTCATAATTCAAAGTTTCCCTATCCAGGCTAAAATACATTTTTCAAAAAGCACACACTGATATATATTTTGAGCATATCCAGAGCTTATCTATCACCCTGCCAAAATTTCTCTAAGTGTCTTCTTGTCTATAAAATTAAAACATTGCATCTGACAGCAAATAACCTGAGGCCTCTGTGATAAGTGAGACAGGGCCTCGGGACGTTTTAGCCAGCCTCCCCTGAGACTAGGGTTACGGCATCGACATCTCCATCTCATATAAAATCTCAGATGTATTGTGTTATATCAGCTCCTATGAAATTATTTTTAATCTCCAGTTTTAGATTATAAGAAAAAAAAAAGCTTTTATGGGAGCAGTAGAGGCAGAATCCTTAATGAGGTAATACATGAGAAATGAATTCAGAAGGAAGATTTCTATGATTAGAGAAGTAATGTGTCATACCTAATGTATGTCCCAGGAATTTATTATTTAAAGCAGGATTAGTAAAGTATCAGTCTGTGGAACTCTACAAGAAATTCATTTCATAACTTAACTATTCTATTATTCCTATCATGAGTAACTTAATTTTTCACACATGAGAAGTTCTCATTTAAATATTCTGAGTATCTAAACCAATGTATTTCAGTAGCAAGAATATATTGCATATTTAGTATTCACAGTATTCACTTAAAGAAAATGATTAGAGCAAATTTATCAGTTAAAAAGATGGCCATGGTATTTAACGGCTGGATTTTGGGAAATGTGATCTGAAGTCCTACAGCAACTTTTCTTAAGCCCAAAATAAAGTCCTGAAATGTATGGGTTCAAAGAAAACAGAGATATAGAGCTGACTGAGCAAAATTCATGTCCCAAATAAGAATAACCCCCGCCTGAATGAAGGTAAAAGATTTCTTATATATTTTTATTTGACATAGATCTCCTTTTATTTCATATTGTGACACAAAAGTGACCTACAATTTCTTCAATAACAAGCATCAGTGCAAAATAACAGCTAACACATCTAATGCTTACTGCGTGTCAGGCATAGTTCTAAGCACTTCCTATATATTCACTCATTTAATTTTCATAAAAACTCCATGAGATAGGACTACTAATATATAACCCCACTTTAGAGTTATTGAAACTGAGGCACAGAGTTTAAGTAACTTGCCAAAGGCCAAACAGCCAGTAAGAAACAAACAGATTGGATTTGAATCTTGAAAGTCCAGGTCCATAGTCGCCATGTTCGAGTCTTCATGCCAAGCACTATGCAAAGTCCTCTGCTTGCATTACCTCATTTCAATATGCTGATTTAACTTTATGTTTAGGATAAAATCAACTATAAACTTTTTTCTCTTTCATTTACACATTTCTATAGTTTGTGAGTACATCATTGAATTCATCAATAAATCTCTAATATGTTTAAAACCAACTGTGTTCCCTCTGAAAAGTTAAAGCGTTCTTCTCTGTTTTGCATAACTAAAAAGATTGTCTACTTTCTACTTCTCTAGCCATCTTGATTAAGCAGCTACGGGTAGTAAAGCAAATATGAGAAAGAGATACCTCAGGATCTAGCTCACCCAATGAAGGAGGTACAAAAGAAAGGAAAGCAGAGAGGTCTTCAAGGGATGGGTTAACGGGCCCTGTCTAGTGACAACCCAAAGCCAACACAAATGCCCTTAGGATGTGTCCTCTGGCAAGTGTCTGTGGCATAGCATGGCATCCCTAAACTGAAAGGGACCTCTCTGTAACATCACCACCTATCTTTCTTAAGTAAAATTAGCAATTTATTTCCACCTCAGTCAAGCTAATCTTCAAAATAATTCTCTATTTTTGAGTTAAAAAAACAAAGACATTCTTGGTAGAGGATTTCCACTTTCTTTATACTCATAAATAACTATTCCTGTACAGGTGCTCCAACAATTCTTTTGAAAATTGATTTTCCTTTTACATGTAGCATATTTATGAGATTTCTCTTATTGGCTCTCTCTACTGGGTATGTTTATACTGAAACTTGTCCTGCAGTGACCCTCTTTATGGTTTTCAGTAATATTTCATTCATTTCTTGTTATTTATCTTCCCATCTCAAATCAGCTGTAATATTCCCAGACTTTTCATAATTCAAAGAGAGTAAAAATAATTCCTTTTGATTATCTGAATTAATTCTTTCTCAGGAAAAAAAAAATGTTGCTTTAGTTTAAGGATGCTTCTTCAGTCTATTATGAAATGAAACTCAAGGACTCTCAAGGATCTTCAGTGAAAGGGGAGACCTCTTATCTATACTTGCACTCCACCTGGAAAATTGCTTTTTGAGCAATGTTTCCATTCCTTAGTGATATGTTGTCTCATAAAATAATGTTTATAAAAACTATGGGAAAATATGGAAAATGTTTGTTAAACAAAATAGTTTGTTAAATAAATAAGAAAATAATTCCAAAGCATATACACAGCACAATGACAACTATGTAGGTGGGTAGACAGATAGCTAGATACACACACACACACTCTTGCACAGGAAAAAATCAAGAACAAGTTAATCAACATTTTCTTGTTTGGACAATATGACTGTTCTTTTTTTCCTTATACTTTTCTTTATTTTTCCACTATTTTGAATGAGCATATATTTTCAATCGTAAAAAGAAAAAAAAAAGAAAATGGACATTTCCTTTATAGAATCCTTACAAACCAGGAAACAAAAATATCAATTTCTTCCAAAGTACTGAGATTTCTCTGACTCTAGCCCTGTAGCTAACCAAACCTTCCTGACACTCTGCTTGAGTGGTTTGTCTTTACAAATATATATTAACACAGATGCATTCTTAATATAACTAGGTAACCATATATACAGTGATTTTTTAAATATAAATTAAGTCATAACAACCTTTGCTTAAAATCCTCCAATTACTTCTCATTTGAATTAGAATAAGTCAAAATTCTTTACCCAGATCCACAAAGCCTAATAAAATTTGGCCCCTAACTACTTTTTTGACTTCAACCCCTGACACTTCCCCTAAGTCGTTATAGGGCAGCTCTTCTGGCTTCATTTGTGCTTTAATCTGCCTGATACAGAGATCTGCACATGGCTGGCCCCTTCCTGTCGTTAGGTATCAACTCAAACATCACCTTCCCCACCCCGGGAGGCCTCCTTTTACTACACAATCTAATCTGCCAGCTATTTCTTGATTTCATCACTCATTTCCATCACCTTTAAAAATGTTTGTACATGGAATGTATTATGATCAAGACTTCTTGTTAATTTCTTCACTTGCTATTGTTTGTCTCCCCACTAGAATGCAAAATTTTCACCATTATGTATATCCTCCTACTTAAAACAGTATCTGATACACAGCAAGAAAACAATAAATATGTATTGAGGGAATGACAACTGAATAAAAGGAGTGATACTAATAGTAGCTGTCCATCGTGCAAATTTTAGTTTTAGGACTTTTTTTTTTTTTTAGAGACAGGGTCTCACTCTGTTGCCCAGGCTGGACTGTAGTGGTTTGATCATTCACAGCTCACTGCAACCTCAAACTCCTAGGCTCAAGCTATCCTCCCGCCTTAGCCTCCCAACTATCTTCACAAACAAACACAAAAGCAAAGCCTTCTGGTTTCTGATCTTACCAGTTTCATGGCAACAATGTATCTAATGTAAATTAATATATGCAAGTAAAAATAAATACTGCTGGGGAAAGCCAAGAAGTGTAGAGAATGTTCACGAGAGAGATGAGAATATAGAGGTTTTGCTTGTCACAGACAGCAGGGAATAAGAAAAGGAACGGGAAGTGAGCCCGATGAGAGCAATAGAAGGGAGATGCTAGCAGATGACCTGAGAGAATTGGCTTCTGGTGGGGGCTGAGGCACGATGCGATTGGTCCAGAAAGTCTCCTTGTGGAAGCAGACACGTGGTTCTATGCTCTGCTCTGCCACAGGTCAGGCAGCTTCTTATTCAGATAGCGCCCAGAGGAATGGCTGAAATTAGGACATTTCTGATCATCAATTAAAGGATATCTATATTCTTTCTATAAGGTCTATTATACTTATATTGACCATATGATAATTTGTTTAGTTCTGTATCAAAATGAAATGCTCTGACCTGAGAAAAACAGGTTACATTAAGAACTAAAATATATATATTTTGGTTTCTGGACTAAATATACATTGCTAAAGTATAAAACAATTTAAGACTAAATTAAAAACTTAATTATCACATAACAATCAGACCCCAAAGTGATACTTTTTCAATGCATTTTTAGGTGGTCAGCTGCCCACCTGTTGCCATGAAAAATGGAACATCCACAGTGTATAACATTCTGTAATTTCTTCTCCACATTCAGTGACAATGAAAAATTGCTCGAGTTCCCTCCTTGTATTCCCATCATCATTACGTGTTTGAAAAATCAATATAGCCCTTGCAGCCAAGGATTACAAATGCAGCCCACATGCCTTCTTTTCCTTTTCTTTTTTCCCTCTCCATCTATCCTACCAGTTCTTCTCACTGTTGCCTACCTGTTCTTTCTTCTCTATCTTTACCTGTTCTCTCCTTAAAACTGCATTCTACCCCCTTCATGGCCACCCCCAATCCCTCACCTCACACTCAGCAAGAAGCAATTTTTTACCCACTTTTCTAGTAGATTAAGCTTTTAGCTACAGAGAGGCTGCAGGGGCTGATTGACACACACTAGGATGAATGAAAAACCATCCTTGGAAGCTGGGGCTTGGTACGGAGCAGGGTAACAGGGGAAGAGGCACATGGGACAGAGGGGAAGATGAGGACAGGGCCTGAGCAGCACTAGATTGCAGAGCCACCCTGAAGGGTCACAGCGCATTATTATCCCTAGGCACGTAAACATGCCAGAAATAAAGGAAAGAACAAAGCTGGTTACATTTTTCATTTTTATGATTCTTTTTCCCTTCCAGTATAAAATATGTACTGATCATTAATAGTATGTAATAAAATAATGGACACCAGTTTACCTTTTCTGCAACAAGTTCCCTTATAATCCCTGTTATTTTTACCTGTTTTCAGAATATTAGAGCCTGATAAATAGAACAAAATCTCAGTTTGGCCACAGAATCAAAACAAGAAATAGGACTCCTTGGAGTTAATTCAAATTAAATACAGCTTTATTTTTGTTGCTATGGTGACTGCAAAAATATAATAGATAAAATATTTATTGACAGATGCAGAAAATAACATAACATTTCATTAATACACACTCAACTGAGATGTTATATGCCTTTTAATATTTACATATTAATGGTTTATTAATTAGTCATTTTTAGAACATTTATGTGATAGTGAGTAAAACAAAAAGTCGAATACATCGTTTAGATATAATAAAGGCTAATGTTTATTATGTGCTAGGTTTTCTGTTAGGCACTTGACATTTGTCAACTCATTTAATCCTCATGAAACAATGTAGTGTTGGAATTATCCTCATTTTATAGATGTGGAAACTGAGGTTGATTCAGAGAGATTGAGCATATTGCTAGTATGTGATAAAGTCAGAATTAAAACCCAGATTGCCAAAGATCCAGATTAACCAAAAATCAAAGGTGCTTCTTACACTATTTCAGCTTATCTCCCTACAATGACACTGAAGAAAACCAGAATTCAACAAACATAGCCTGAGGGCCTGCTGCCTGCAATACACACAGCAGAGAATGCACTGCCACACACATTTGTCAGACACAGACAGCTTACGATCTAAAAGAAGAGATAAATCATGTATATAAACAGCTATAATAAAAGGTAGAAAGCCACATGTCAAAAATAAATTCTTTGAATGTTAAGAGAAAGAAGATTCATTCGGGTGGGGAGGATTAAATAAGACTTTAGGAAGGAAACAGCATTTGAGTTGGGTCTGAAATTCTACAAAATTAATAGTTTTGCACCAACTAGTTGCTCACTAACATTTGGAAGAAGTACCCATCTCACATACCACAAAGGGTATCCAGTCATGCATCATTTAAGGACAGGAATATGTTCTGAGGAATGCATCATTAGGTGATTTCATCGTGCAAACATCATAGAGTGTACCTACACAAACATACATAGTACAGCCTAGTACACACCTAGGCTATATGGCATGGCCCATTGCTGCGAGGTTACAAATGTGTATGGCCTGCTACTGTATTGATGGGTAGGCAATTGTCTATGGATGCTTTCATGCTACAATGGCAGAACTGAGTAATTGCAACAGAGACCGTATAGCTCTCAAAACCTCAAATATTTACTATCTGACTCTTTACAGAGAGAGTTGCAGACTTCTGCCATAGGCCATTCATTTAGGGAATATTTATTAAGAGCCTGTAAGTGCAGGTAGCTGGTAGGTAGCTAGTATAGGTTGTTGGCTAAAAGACTGCAGCTTTATTAAACCAAGTTAAAAACCAATCATACTATATTGTATTCTTCATTATAATTAATCATTATATTATAATGATTAATCATTACATATATATAAGGACGAACTTGAACAACTTTTGCTGTGGAAAAAATATAGGAGGTGACTTGGGATGTAATGTTATTAGGAGGTACTCTACTATTACTACTTGTACTACTAGTTAAAATTTATTGAGCATTTATTGAGGTTAGACACTATTTGTGTGTGTGTGTGTGTGTGTGTGTGTGTGTGTGAGAGAGAGAGAGAGAGAGAGAGAGAGAGAGAGAGAGAGAGAGAGACATAGTCTCACCCTGTTGCCCTGGGTAGTGTGCAGTGGTGTCATTGTAGCTCACTGTAACCTCAAACTCCTGGGCTCAAGCGATCCTCCTGCCTTAGCCTACGAGTAGCTGGAACTATAGGTGCACACCATGATGCCTGGCTAATTTTTTCCACTTTTAGTAGAGATGGGGTCTCATTCTTGTTAAGGCTGGCCTCAAACTTCTGAACTCAAGCGATCTTCCCGCCTTGGCCTCCCAGAGTGCTAGGATTACAGGCGTGAGCCACTGCGCCAGGCCTGTTTGACATTATAAGTACTTAATATAAACAGTATATGCCATTTATTCTTCCCCACACTGCTAGGATGTAAGTACTATTATTATTCTCATTTACAAATGATAAAATTAAGATTAAAAGTGATTAATTTCTGAGGCTGTGCAGCTTATATTTGTTAAAGCTGGTTCTTTACAGAACATGTTTTTATTGCTGGAGGTCTTAAAAAGGTATAGTGGTGTATACTTAAAAGGAGATCAAAAAAATTAGCTACCATTTATTGAGAGCCTACTATGGGCCTGGCATCATTCTATGTGATTTAAACACATTCTCTAAGTTTCATATCAACCCTTCAAGGTAGAAATAAGTGTCCTTTTTTACAGATGAAAAAAAAGTAATAGATTATGTGACTAACAAAAGGTACATACCTAGTAAGTTGTAAAACTAATGTTAAAACTTAGATCTACCTCGCTTGTTTTATTATGCCATGCTATTTCCATTTTTTAAAAATCCTAGGTGAAGAGGGAAGAAGCAAGATAGGTGACTAGAGATACCACTTGCTGGATGGTCCCAGAGGGAAGGATAGGTCTCAGGTAAAGGAGTCGGGGAAGGGCACAGCTCAGGCGTAACTCAGCGGAAGACGTGCTGGAGCCTGCCAGGGAGTTCACGGAGGTAAACTGAGAAGCAGAGCAGGAAGAGGACAAAGAAAAAACGATATTGGGGAGCATCAAACCTAGAGATGCTCAGAGCCCAGTGAGGGGGTAGTTGGTGGTTCCGTTTCTCCTTCCCACACACCGTCAGTAATCAGCAGGCCATCAGGTTGCTTGGAAGCTTTCGCTGGATAATCCCAACTCTGAATTACGCTGAGATGGCAAAGAAGATCTATGAATCACATACCTAGTCTCTCCAACGAGCTCCCTCTGTGTCTGAATAATCTAATTTTTTATCCTACTGGGGCGCTAGAAAAATGTTATCTAGCCATGCCTCTGGCTTTTTCTCCACAACACACTTCTTGACAGTGAATCTACAAATTTTAGACCCTTTTGCAATCTGAATAGGTCAAGAGTGTCCCAATCATCAATTCCTGATTTCTTTTAGTTTAAAAGTTCTTCCCTCAGTTTATCTCTTTCCTCTCACATTTCACTACAGGCATCAAGAAGAAATCAGGCGCATTCAACACTTTGTTTAGAACTCTACTCAGCTAAATAACCAAGTTCATCACTTACTAGCTCTATTTTCTACATAACTGTAGAACCCAATTCTGGTAGACTATCTGCTACTACGTAACAAGTATCTGCTTTCCTCCATTTTTCAGTAACCTGTTTCTCATTTATTTCTGAGTCCTTACTGGAAGCACCGTTAACATTCACCTATTTACCAGCATTTTATGATGATTTAGGTATTCTCTAAAGTCATACAAGTTTCCTCTATTATTCTCCTAACTTTCTTCTTAACTCTCACCAGTAGTACCTTTAACATCCATGTTTATACAAACATTCTGTTTATGACACTTCAGGTATTCTTTAAAACAATACAGGTTTTCTCTATCACACTACTTCTTTCTGAGCCCTCACCAGCAGAGCCTTTAACATCCACATTTTTGTTCAAGGCAATCTAAACATTTTCTATCATGCTCCTCAAAATTCTTCCAGCTTTTACCCAATGCTCAATTCCAAAGTCATTTCTATATTTTTATGTATTTGTTACAGCAGCACCCCACTTCCAGGCACTCAAATCTGTAATAGCTTCCTAGGGCCGCCATTACAAATTACCACAAACTTAGCCACTTACAACAACACAAGTTTATTCTCCTACGGGTCTCAAGGTCAAAAGTCCAGAATGATTCTCATGGGCTAACGTCAAGGTGTTAGCAGGGCTGTTTCCTTCTGGGGGCTCCAGGGGAAAATCCATTTCCCAGCTTCTAGAGGCCACCTGCACTCCTTGGTTCATGGCTTCATCACTCTGACCTCTGCTTCCACCATCACATATACCTTCTCTGACTCCGACCCTCCTGCTTTTCTCTTATAAAAACCATTCTGATTAAATTGGGCCCACTGCACAATCTAAATAACACCCCCAACTCAAGATCCTTAATTTAATCACATCTGCAAAGTCCCTTTGCCACATAAGGTAATATATTAACAGATCACAAAAATTGGAATGTGAATATATTTTGGGGGAATTAATCTGTGTATCATAACCATCTTCATCATTAACTGAATTCTGTTTGAGTGGTTTAACCATATTTTCAATCACATAGTTTTAAACACTGCCCCCACTGATTGTTCATGTTACCAAACTAACATTTTGTCATTTCCACATTTCAAATGTTGGTTCTCTTAAAAGACTCAGAAAGGAAAAATTCAGCAACAGAATAAGATTATATATTGAACTATATAATTCCCAGAACTGTTATTATTTGAATGATACTTTGATTCATTATTATTGTTTGGAGTATTTCCAAAGTACGTAGTAATTTTATTACAGGGGGCAAAAAGCTAAAGCCCTATCACAATATCATAATTATTCTGAAGTTGAAAGATATCTAAAGAATCATCTCAATTTCAAGGATGAGAAAAATAAGGCCCAGAAAAGCTGAATGATTAACTCAATGATACAAACTCCAATATAAAGAAGGGAGAGCATAGATTTATCTTACGAATATCTCATAACTAATTATATGGAAATCTGCTTTAAGAGCAAGCACATGGAAAACCGCTGCATTTACATAAAAGGAATTTCTTAATCTCAAGTTTAGGTAGATTTTTATTTAGCCATCTGAACTTCTCAAGTATTATGGTAAATGCTAATAAGGTAGTTTTCTCTAAAGCTAGAGGAATTTCAGATAAAACTCATCAAATTCATGAGAATACAGACATAGTTGCCAGAATGTTACACACAAGGGCTATCAGGCCAAATAAAAGAGGTTCTACTGTTGCTGGTCTACTGACTGGTTTGGAAAATCTGAAAGTCTATAGGCGCTACAAGGAAGATAGTTTCTGGTTTCCCTGGAGACCAGTGCTCTAATGTAACCTAAGATAAAATCTTGTCATATGTGTGCATGGTATAAAAGTGCTTTCATGAAAGTTAGCGTATCTGCAAAATTTTTAAAAGCACCTAAATTGTGTCCAATGCTACCTATCCAGTTATTCTTTTCAAAAAAAAAAAAAAAACACTAAAATCATTTGGATATTTTTTAAATGTTAGTTTACTAAATGCATGTTAGGCTTGTTGATTTTCCATTTGCAAGATAAGTAACATAGACTTGAAGTGGAAATTAAGATATAAGGACTCTGGAAAGGCTGTAAGAAGTGCTACTGATAAGTGAATAGTCATCTCAATAAATAAAAGAAAAATACTAAAATTATCAGACATAACCAGACATTTCAATATGAAGGAAAGAAATTATGTTTGCATTGACCGATAGAACGAAAGACTCAATGACAATAGATGCATATATATGTATGTGTGCATGTTTGCATGTGTTACCATAATATTGTCGTGTCCATAAAGATATTATAATCTTATTAAATTGATAATGTTTATAATAGCTGGAAAAATTCCTCAGAGCTTTTCCCCCCAACACAATCTTATAGGTAAAGAATGGAGCATAAATGTGATGTTTAAGGCTCTTTCCACTCTATAGCCAGAGCAATTTGAGGATGAGCCAAAACATAAAATTTACTGCAGCTATAAAAAAAAAAAGAAAGAAAAACAATATTGCTAATAAAAACAGCTTTATTTTCCCTGGTAACAGAAATAATTTTCCTAATAAAAATAGAAAGTAAAAAGAACAAAATAAAATTATACTGTTCGGAGATAAGCACTTTAAGCAATTCACTGGACATAATTCTATACCCAAACACACACACACACACACACACACACACACACACACACACACACAGATTGTACATAAATCGAATCACACTTGCACTACTAGTTTGAAATGTTTGTTTTGTTCTTTTTAAGAAAAAAAAGGTCAAGTATATCTTTTCATGCCAATAAATAGGGATAAATACATAAGCATTTCTATTGAATGCTCCCTAATTTATTTAACCGGCCCCCTACTGTAAGATATTAATCTTGTTTACGATCTTTTATGCTACAATAAACACTGATAAACATCCTGTACTAACCAGTTTACCAACTTATCCAGTTCTCTCTTTAAGGTCCATGTCTACAATTAGAAGTGCTGGATAAAAGAGTAGGTAGGGAATGTATAATTCAAACTGTCACACACCTAACAAAGTTTGCAAACCAATTTCGAAGGCAATTTGCCAGAATGCGTAAGATCCCTAGGTGGTTCCTTGGGGCGACGAAGTGGTCTGCTGAGCTGTGGGGGGCGGGGTGAGGAGTAGGGTGGAGAGGACAGTGCCCTTGCCCCGAGGGCGGGGCTGTTGGGTGACAGAGACAAAGGGGTGTGTGGAGGGGTCGAGTCACAATGGGCGGAAGAGGATAAAAGAGGTCCCCGCGGGGTGGTTTAGGCGGAGGTAGACGCTTAGGTTTCGCTTTGGGAAGACGAGCAGGGGGATTACGATTGGCAGTCAAGGTTATGGAATCCAAGGGCAGAGGCTGTTGTGAGCTGGTCATCAGGCTCAAGCGGAGGTCCCTCCTGAGTGAGCATCTACACCTGGGCGCCCCGACATCTACCGTTGCCTGGTTCATCTGCGCCCGCTATGGCTCCATGCTCTAGGCAGGGCATGGTCTGGCTCCAGGGGCCCGACTGTCTCTGGCACTGAGCAGTTGATAATCAACGCTCCATCCAGTCCTCAGTCACTCAAGGACAGAAAAGCTTGCCGAACACGACTGCTTGCCCACCTGCCCGAGAGACCAGGGAAACAGGACACCCTGCAAGGTGTGTTAAGGGAGGTGTGGAACTGTCTTGATAACAGCCATGAACGACCAGTTTATGTTACCGTACTACACCGCCCAAAGCAGCCCTGCGATGGGCATGTTTAACACCCCCATGGGGAAACTGCAGCAACAACTGTACAAAGGAGAGTACGCTGTATTCAAGTATGCACCCATGTTTGAGAGCGACTTCATCCAGATCAGCAAAAGAGGGGAAGTGATCGATGTGCACAAACGTGCCCGAATGGTGACAGTGGGCATCGTCCGCACCAGCCCCGACCTCACGCTACCTGATGTCATGCTGCTGGCCCAACCAGCTGCTATCAGTGATGACAACAGTGCCAGATGTGGCCCTGCCACCCAGGAAAGAGGTAGTAAGCCTACACAGATCTTAGAGCTGACCAGGCTGTTTCCCTTGAGGTTTGTAAAGATAACCATTCATAACAGTATAAAACAACAGCTCCGCCTGAAGCTTATCACTGGCCGCTCTTTTTACCTTCAGCTGTGTTGCCCTTCAGATACAAGCGATCTTTTTGTTCACTGGGAAAACCTCATTTACATCCTGAGACCACCAATGGAGGCTTACAGCAGTACCCAGGCCATGCTGGCTGAGAACAGGTTAGGCGCACATGTGTTTGAGGAAGAGCACCGGAGCCCAGTGGTAAGTCTTTACAGAGACTAGAAGATGGGGCTGGGATGCTTTGAGGAGAGCAGGTAAAGGTCCTGCAAGAGAACCTGCAGGTGCTGAGGCTTACCTGCAAAATGCATTGCATTTAGAAGGGCCCAAGGCCAAAAGAGTTTCCATTTGGAAGTTGTGGCACATCACAGAGGTTCCTAGGGCTTCTCCAAAGCGTTCCCTAAATCTGATTTCAGAGTCCTTAGCAGTCATCAACTCTTAATTTCATATCCCATGTTGTAATGCTGTCTGTAACGCACCCCGACCATCCAATCTATTCTTGAACACATACTGCTTCAACCTAGGTAGGCTGATATGTTGTGGGACATAACATCTCCCTGTGACTGCCACTCATATACATTAGTGGCAATGCAGTACACTTGTGTACATGTGCCACAATTTCCTCTTGTTGTTTAGCTATAGGAAGAGAAGGGAGACCTTGCTGGTCTCATTTTCTTTACTTCATTTATTTGTTCTCCCCCTAGGCATATGCCATGAAGTTCTGTGGCAAGAAAGATCAATTCAGCATCGCAAGACTGATGAACACATGAACACTGAAGCATTTGGGCCTACCTAGTTTGGTTATAGAAGGGAGACGTGAACTCAGCATGCCTCCCACAGTATGCCTCCCATACTACATTTATGAGTCCACACGCTACTACAGTCACGTAACCTATAAAGGGGCAGTGGTGGCAGCAGGAGTAGTGGTGACAATAAGCACTACTGCAGGTGCCATGGATGTGGCTACAAGCAAGTCCACAGACTCAGGAGAGAAAGACAGCACTAGCAAGGGCACCCTTCAAAGGTCCAGGAAGAGGCATATCCTGCATGGCCAAAGTGGGTGCTTCCAGCATGTCTTAATGTTGTTCTAGTGAGGGCTGCAAGCACATTCTTGCCCTCAAGGGGCACTTGGAGCACATCAGCAAGAGCTGCTGGCCTCTCCTCAGAGGACAGCATGAGTGTGGTGATTGCAGGAGCAGATAGATTACTAGCAAGGCTATTGCAAATACAGCTGAAGAGTCAGTATCATGACCTGCTCATCTCAACCTTGCAGAATGAAAGTTACATGAGTGAAAAAAATGGAAGCCAGAAGGTCTCCACCCAGCAGGATTGACTCTTTAGCAAATAGCCTCAAAGCCCGGTACTACACATGGTCCACAGGCAGACATCTCATCTAAGACCACGGAGGAGGGTAGTATCATTCACCATAATGCGATCCATCAATTCAAATTCTCTGCTCTAGTAACATACGCTCTACTAACAGAAAGGGTAGCAATGAAACTAATGGCAATTTATGATCAGACTCTGAAACATCTTTAACTTTCCTTTAACTTGATATTTGCGATTAAATGAATAGATGACAAAATAAAATGTTGAAGATTTCTCTGAAAGATATGATCCTTCCTACTTTAGAGCCAAAGAGAATTCTTTTAAAACTTCCAAATATACAACCAAGGACAAAAGCAACAAATAGTAAGTAAGAAAATGTAAATGAAGGCAGGAAAGCTGCGGGATATTATAGTTTTTAAAAATCCAGGTTTTAATCATAGCATTGCCACATATTAACTGTGACTTTGAGTAGATAACCCATTTCCTCCTTTAAATGGTTACCTTGAGAATTAGAGATTATATATGTGAAGTATCTGGCACACAGTAGGTACTATGTAAATAATAGTGTTGAGAAACAAATCTGAGTTTAATCATCCTTTCTAGACAGGTCTCTTCCTTCTTGATTTCCCTTCTAATGCTTTGCCCAACTTAAATCTTAATTAACTGCTTTGAAATTATTCCATAAAAATTCTATTTACAGTAAATCTTCTTAGTATTTGCCAAGAATTTTAATCCCCTGATGTTATTTAGAATTCTAAATTTTCATGAATTGGAAAGGAATTGCTTCTTATAGAAACTTCAATCTCATTACAATGGAAGGATAAAATGCCATTAATATATTCACAAGCATAAATTCAAAGCACCCATCTTTTAGCCTATTCTTTCCAATTTTAGTATTCTTAGAGGCAGGAAAAAAACCCTAAAACCTGAATATAGGATCAATTCAAAATCTAGATAAAAACTGGAAATTAGATAATTTTAGAATTGCAAGATCCATAGGATTAGTCAAGTTTCTAATTTTGCAAGTAAAAAGCCTGTTTGAGTCCAAATGTAATATATCATATAGTTTGATAACCTGGAACCATAATGTATAGGTTAGCTGGCCCCTAATTAAGTCTGTATTCTTTCCATAATGCTCATGTTTCTCAAGCTTAGCACTGTGCTTTGAATATAAAAAATACTTGACACATGTTTGCTGGATCCAATTAAATTAAGGGTTATAAATGTGAAATATAACTTATTCCAATCCAACAAATATAGGCACATAAAAATTTACATAGCACTATGCTACTTACTCTGATCCCAAAGACTCTTGTAAAGACTGTAAGGAAATGGTTTTTTCAGTAGACCCTCACAGTGCTTATGGCTTAGTGATTTTTAACGGCCTCCAAAAATGCTTAAGACATGAAAAATGTCTTCAAAAAGTGAACAA
This sequence comes from Lepilemur ruficaudatus, assembly GCA_963574885.1. Taxonomy (NCBI): domain Eukaryota; kingdom Metazoa; phylum Chordata; class Mammalia; order Primates; family Lepilemuridae; genus Lepilemur; species Lepilemur ruficaudatus. Next base: position 4,814 of record CAUYRT010106016.1, on the reverse strand, counting down.
CATTTTGTAGGCTGGATGTTCTAGCTTTGCAAATTCCAAGGTTATATTACTGAGAAATCGCATCTAATCATAAAATAAAATTACTTTGGGGCAAATAATTTCAAATCAAAAACTTTTTCTTAAAAAAAAAACACCCTTCATATTTTTGTAATAACAATTGTTTCAAGTGGTATGTAGTTTCATTTCAATACATTTCATATGATGCTGTGGACTCCCTAAGAGGTTTTAAAATAATCATACTGTAAATTCTTTGCAGGTAGGGACCAACTTTATGTTTGTATTCAAGCATGCTTACCACATTGCAGTCCCTTGATAAGCACAGAATGAATGATTATTAAAAGCATTGCACATTTTGTATTTCTTTTCTAAATCTTCAATATAAATACCATTTGTCTGACTCAATCTCTTCCTAAATTTTTTATTCCCTTGGTAAATATTGTTTCAATTTGCTTCTAATTACAAATCCTGATGCTCATTACCAACATATCTCATTACTAGGTCACAGAGTTTTCTTAAAATTCTAACACAGTACATATCCTCTCACTTCATATCTTTTAATCAAACAATTTAAGAGAGAGAGATTAAGTAAGTTAAGACTAAATAGTAGAAAAAGTTTAAAAAATTACTACTTGTGAATGGTTGGGAAGGGTTGATTCACATGCCTTGAAAACCTAGGTAATAAACTAAAAAATTAGATGAATTTAGAAATGTCACAGATTGTATATATGTATATATTTATGTATTTTTATTGCAAAACATAAAAATCCTTCAATATAGTTTTGTAATATATATATATGTGTGTGTGTGTGTTACATATATACACACAGAAATGCTAAAGGAGAGCCCGTAAACAGTAATATTCACAGACACACAATTCTTAGGAATTTATAGTGAGAAGAACGTTAGTGAAATAATCCTACTGCTGGTTTGTTAGATTAAATCCAGCAAAAAAGCATACTCCATCTCAAGTAAATTTATAGATTTAACGCAGTAACAACTAAAATCCAATAGTGATACTTTTTAAACTCAACATAGTAATTATAAAATACAGATTTTAAAAAGCAAGCAACCAAGTCAGCTAATAGTTTTAATGTAATAATGAATAATATCAACAGTCATGTGGTTAAAAAAAAAACAGAAATAAACAAGGTTTCAGAAGTAAACCCAAAACAAACAGGATGAAATGTAATGAGAGGAATATGAGTTATTGTTCAATGGAAAGTCACAGGAAAACTAGAGACCAACAAGTGAAAAACAGTATTGAGCCATATTTGGAATTTGTGCTAAAAGGAATTCCAGCTGAGATGAATTAAACAAAAAAACAGGACTGAGGAGTTTAAAATGAATTTGATAGTTTAAAAAAACAACATGACATACGTGCGTATTAAGACAAAAAGAAAAGCTGAAGATTGGAAAACATTTTGTGGTAAATGTAACTAGAATATCTGAGGAACTAATAAATTTATTGACACAATTCCAATCTTCCAAGAAAAATAGCCAAAGGAAAAAATCTAATATTAAAAAATTATAAACCCAAAACAAGTTACTAGCAAGGCTAATAGTAGAATTAAATTTAAAAAAATAAACATTAGTAAGGTGGTGAAAAATCAGATATAATCATATTATTGATGGCTTTTAGATTAGAAGAACAATCTGGCTGTAATAGTAAGAGCCCTGATAACTTTATTTTGTTCCCCAAATTCTGCTTTTTAAGATATTACATAAAGTATTTTTATAAAGACATTAATTTTATGAGAGGAGGAAATAGGTTAAAACCTTCAATTATTGCTAAACTGTTCAGCAGATGAGGGTATATTAATAAAATAAAACTTGGGCTTGTTAATTTCCTTTCTTTTTTAGCAATATAGATATCAGATAAAAATCTATTTGTGAAAATGTTAATTGATGACGTGAAACCCTAGAATATGCTCTTTTGTTCATTGATTCAGTCAAGTATTACTTAATTCTAACTATCTGCCAGGAACTAGGCTGGCATTAGGCCATACATGTTAAGCATCAAAAGTTTGAACCTCTACCTTTTTGGAACTCACAGTCCAGTATATATTATTGACAACAGTTCTGTAAAGATTAGGATAAACTGTCCTAAAAGTCCTATGAAGAGATTTCTTAAGTACTATACATTGATTTGAATATCCTATTTAGCTTTCCACGATAAAGTACTATTGGAATTTGAATGGCTATCATCAAATTACGATACAGCCACGTGAAAAACATGATGGTTTCTTATTTGTTGCGAAACAGAAAAAAATATTTTTGAGATATAACACTTCTGGACAATTACTGTGAATCTTTTTCTATTCTAGACTGGTTTTTTTCCACCCATGTTCTATATATAGTTAACCTTCTAATAGTATAATCTTTCATATTAAATTTCTTTTCATCTTGTGCAGAGATATTTTCATACGGCTTCAAATTTCCTAACTATGGAATATTCTGCTCATTTTTGAAACTCCTCCAAGGGCTTATGGTCCATAACACACAACAGGAGTTTAAAGGTGATACTGCAGAATTAAAGTTCATTTAATGAATAGTGAAATGATTTTAAACTTATAGTCAATGGTTTAGTGTTCTCGTTTCATTTTTGGATTATACTGTAAAATCTTCAGTAGTCCACATTCACGTTTTTCTACAATATTCTACTGTGCTGAGAAAAAAAAATCACTGGCTATGCTTTTAAAGAACCCTAACATATTTCCTTGTAACTTTATTACTTTTAATCACTTTTTTAAAATAGCATTCTTTAAAATGACATATTTCAGGATCATAAATATTAAAACCTCATAAACAAAACAACTTTTCTGCATAACCAACTAAAAAACTAAAATTCCATAAATTACGTCTTTTCATATGCACCTACATGCCCCAGCAAGTTATAAGTCCATTTTACTTGACACTTTAATTGAAGAAAAATATCGAAATGAACCAAATACTAATTTGATTTTCAGGGGGGTGGAGACTTAATCTTAAAAACACAGGTGGCCGTTCTTATGTTTTACTGTACCTTAATAAAAGCAAACCTTTACCTGTGCAAGCATGGGGAAGCCAAGGTTCCTACATCCATTACAGGGAGTTAATGCTTCCCAGAGTCCTGAGGGCCCACAAGTGTTCTCGTCATCTTCTTCTTCTTCCACTTCTCCTGGTGACAAATTTATGGTAGATGAGGTTCTCTGAAATTAAATTTATATTATACCAATATATTATGTCAATGTTATTTAGATATCTTAACATCAATTCAATTACATAAACTACTTGTGGTGTGTCTTAGCAAACAAAAGTCAGTTCACTTCTGGCCATACATAGTTAATGGCTGTGCCATGAGACTGAGCCAAAAATGTGCAAAATTCAATTTAAGTTAAAAGTGAAAAAATTGGGTGAGAAAGACATACAAAATAAGATACACGGGTCATAATAAAGAATGAAGCAAGATAATGACCCAGGAATATATCCGAATAGCAACAAATGAGAAAAATGTTATGGTTTATCAAGAATTTAGGTATATGCATAAAATTAAGGAAAACTATAGTCAAAAGACTAACATGAAAATATTGAAACAGGAATTGCTGAAAAACCTATTTCATTCACAATGCCATCAAAAGCGAACTTCATAAAATTTTATATCATACATACAACAGGGATAATACTTTTACAGTTCATAATGGACTTCCATGTTGAGCATGAATATTGTTACCTCCCAAATCCCACTAAAGTGACAGTAAGAGATTTGTAAAAATGTTTAAAATATAAAGACAAGGACGACAGGAGAGATGCAAGCAGACGAATGGTATCAAGAAGCTTTTGGATCATGATGGCTAACTTTGAATAACATATGGGTAGGTATTACCTGGTTTGGCAAACTTGAGAACACTGAAAGCAAAGTGCCTTCATGGGGGAAGTGAGGGACTGTCTACCTGCGAAGGTGTAAGTGAGGCTGAAACAGGAGGGAAACTCAATCTCAGAAGGAATTAGACCCCTAGACTCATCTCCTTTTCACCCAGCCAGGGATCTAAATCTTCACTACTGGCAAGAAATTAGAGGCTAATTCTCTGGAGAAGTTGAAACAAACAGATTATGAATCCATATAAGCAGAGAAGTGCCTCTCTAAAAACAAGGGAATTAATATCTATGTAGTAAATAAAGATTCCCAATCCACCCAGTGCCTTCCCATATTCGCCTTAGAGAACATGGCAGTCTTATATCCCCCAGGTAGACAACTAGAATACACCTCTCTGTAGAAATTGATTTCCCTCCCAAAAAGAGACCTATAAATAACTAGGAAAATGGTGGGGTCTATGTCTTAATCCCTACTATGAAGCCCACCTCTGAACAAGCTCTGTTTAACATAAACAGTTCCTAATGTTTAGTTAAATAGTAACCCCATATTTGAGGAAAGCCTCTAACAGAGACCAAAATAAATATTTAAACAGTTACAAATAGTATTCACAGAGAGACAGAAGACATTTGCATCCATGAAACAAGAACGGAACACTACAAAATAAATAAATATATAAAATCCAGTAAGGGTTAGAAAATAAATATAAGTAAATTTCCCCAAAGATAGAACAAAAGATAAAGGGAGGTTAAAAGTTAAAAAAAATTGCTGGGCGCAGTGGCTCATGCCTGTAATCCTAGCACTCTGGGAGGCTGAGGCGGGCGGATCGCTCAAGGTCAGGAGTTCAAAACCAGCCTGAGCAAGAGCGAGACCTCGTCTCTACTATAAATAGAAAGAAATTAATTGGCCAACTAAGAATATATAGAAAAAATTAGCCAGGCATGGTGACACATGCCTGTAGTCC
>CAUYRT010106014.1:0-14933 GCA_963574885.1 Lepilemur ruficaudatus | reverse complement strand
GCATGGAATATAATTATCCTAAAATTGTTGCTGTTGTTTATCTGAAATTCAAATTTAACGGCATGTCCTGTATTTTATCTGGCAATCCTCCTAGGGGTTCATGAGAGTGTGCTTAAACTAAAGCCAGGTTTCTTTACTTGCCGTTCTAAAGTCTTCTGAGCATGCCATAAGCATTCTCGTGCTTCTTAAATTGATTTATTAAGTTACCTGAGTGGTACGAAGCAGTATCCGATTAGCGAGAAGCTACAAAAAAGGTATTGTCATGTGGAAGTAGAAGTTTACTGTGGGAAAGGAGGAGGCAAGGATGACATTGAGTTGTTGGAGCTCAGGACTGAGGAGGCAAGGAGAAGTGCCTAGCACAGATCCTAAGTGTGGTGGCTGAAACTAACATTCAGCTGTCATGACTCAGTCTGAAAGTGTGTCTTTCTGTCACTCCCTCTTGCCAGGCTCATGCCCTGCAAAATGCAGTCAGGGAGGCTGTTTTATGACACAGGGGCTGATTGTGGCCAGATGTTAATCTTGCTGTTCCCTATATTTTATTGCTGTTATATTATCTTTAAACTGCTGAACGATGACATGTAATGGAACTCTTAATATACAGTAGTCAAAATCATCAAATTACAAGGTCTGGGAAGCCCATGTTCATCTTGAAAGTATTTTTCAATACCTTCCATGCTTCTCTAAAGTCCATTCATTTATCTTAGTATCTTAGAGTTAAGAGCTCTACATTCTCACTCGGAAAAAAATCCAGCTTCTGGGGAAAATATGTTCATGCAGTTATTGTTTTCATTATCATACATCATGTTCATATTACTATGGGAACGAGCCCTTTTCCCGTAGAAAGAAAAAATGTTGCCAGAGGCTGGTATGTGGAAACACACCAAATACAACAGCACCCTCCGCTGTTCATTGGGGGAAATGCGTGCTTTTGCGGCGCGGACAGGAAGACAGGGCGGATTAAGATTCTGCAGGTTCCATTGCTGATTGAAGCACAGGTTTATCTGGACATAAGTGAGAGATTGGAATTGAACTTTTGTTTTTTTTAAATAGCAAGAACGAGATAAAGAAGTGTGCATTGACTCTCCCTGGTAACTAAGAACGGAACTGTAAATCATGGCAAGTGAGGGTTTCATGACGACACCGTCGCAAAGGATGTAAAGTCCTTACCATGATTGTATTTTCCTCTCCTTTGTGTTGGAATAAATTTTGATGGACAAAAGCAAACCAAAATCAGATGCAGTTCGCAACAGTCTGGAGAGGAAGCCTGTGTGTGTGCTGACCCTGAAACCACAGGCTCTGTGAATTTCAAAACTTCAGTTTGCTTGGGCACTTGACCCAGAAGCACCTGAGTGTGAACTGCCCATCTCTTGTCTCATCTTAGAATTCTCTTCACGTCCTAGAAAGTTCCGGTGTTACAGGTGTGAGGATCTTTGGAGACCATCTACCCTGACCACTTCATTTTACACTTCACAAGTCCGAGGTGACTCACTGAATCATCTACATACAAATACTTTATTTCAACTAGCTGCAGTGTTACTAATAACTTACTCTGTTTTTAAACTTCTCAATCTTGGTGGCAAAATCAATTTCAAAGAGATGTTACATAAAGGACCCATTATGGTAGAGGAACTTGGGATGGTGGGTATTTAGCTTCTTGGCTAAGACTGCTGAAACAGTTTGTTTTATTGCTTTTAGAGTCTGTTTTATTCATGGAAATGTATGAAGTCACACCCCAAGCTGATGAATGGTTAGTTTTGGTCTGTTGGTGAATTATTCTTCCATAACATTGGTATGTGAGGTGGTGGGTGATCCATTATACTCGAGGCAGGTCTAAAACAAGTTCAGAGCTCTTTATTGGTTCATAGAGATACTGTCAGATCAAGCTGACTTCATGGCCAAATTAATATACTTAACAAAATTGAGCAATATTTTAGTATGATTAAATATGAGAAATAAGCTAAGAATGTCTCAAACACTTTAGTCTTTCATAGATCAAAGAACTCTGCTAAGTTTCTAAGTTTAATTCTTCTGAGTCTTAGGTTTATAAAATTGAAAAGCCATATGAAATAAAAACAAAGCAAAACAAAACAACAGACTTGAGTTGGCTCTCCTCAAAGATCTGTATAGCAAATTCGTAATTTGGGCCATGTAGCCAAATGTTGCTAATAAATTGTAGTAAATAGAGCTAAATAAACTAATTGTGTGTCAATGCAGTCTCTGAAATCTAGTCTAGAAATCTAGTTAGAAGTTGTTTGTCAAACCATCGCCCTTCACCCTCACTGTTGGGTTTACTCTGTCACTACTGTTACGGAGAAAGGTAGCCCAGGGGCACTGTGGCCTCTGGTTTTCTAAAAGGTGCCGCATAGACTGCTTCTGTGACCAATTTCCATAAAGTTCATTTAGCAGTTCAAACTTTATTAAGACTCTTGACAAAAACAGCTGCTAGAATTGCAGAGGAATGTAATAAAAAACGTAGAGTCAGAAACAACCATAGTCTATAAAAGCAATATCCACAGTGGCCAAGCCCCCTTGGGGGCGCAAACTGATCCTTGCCTCCATCGGTCCCACGCGGCCCGCGCGGGCAGACAGCGGGACACCCGGCTCGACTGAGGCTCTGAGGCTTGAGGCTGCCTGCCGTCCCCGAGGGTAACCTGGTTAAAGGCCGGGCAGGAGGCCAAGCAAAGAGCAGCGTGGGCAGGAGGAGGCACAGTGGTTTTAAAGAGTGAGGAAGCACTGGAGCAAATTCACTTTATGTTGGTTTTATTATGCAGTAAAAAATCTCCAACACATACTCATTTACTAAAAAGAAAACAATAAATGTTCAGTTGATTGTAGTTTCCATATTAGCACGGAGGGGCACGAATTGTAGTTAGCCAAAGACGCTAAGATGCATTTGGAAATCTCAGTGGAAAATTTCAGGTTTGAATGTGAATGCATAGTAGGAATTAGCGCTGGCAATCCTTGATTGTTAAGCGGCTCTGATTTGGGTGGGGGGGGGGAGGGGGGCTGGGGGTTAGGGGGAGGCTCTTTGATTCATACTTGACATACTGTTAAAATGACCTCTAGACATTTCAGGGAAAAATAGGAACACAATCACCAATACTGCTTTCCACATACAAATGTAATATTTGGAGAATGGAAAATTAGAAAATATAGTGTTTTTTTTGTGGTTTTGACTGAAATCCCAAGTGAAGCAATTTGAAGAGGCTAGTGCAACAATGGAGGAAATTGAAAGTTGGCTCCCTCCCTCGGCACGCCCTACCCCCAACACACACATGCACCAAGTGAGGAAAGGAACTTCTCTGGAGACCCTCAGAGTACAGAATCGAATCTCTGAAGTAGGAGGCAGGAATGGGCACGGCTGAGACCATCCAGTGACACATCATGGGCAAGGGACCATTTTAGTGTGAGGTCAGGGGAACCACACCCTGCGTAGCATCTCAAGAGGTCACTTGGGATATAGAGGGGCAGTCATGCAAGATCTCCCAGCTGTGTAGCTCCAGGCCTACTTATGTTCTCTGGGAATGCAACTGCTCCCTGCCCCCTCAGTGTGAGTGTTGTTGTCCAGTGCCCCGGCCCTGCCATTCACTCATTCATTCATTCAACAAACATGTGAGAGCTTAGTTTGCACCACCCCTGGCACAGAGATGGGAGCATTGCCTCTGTCCACCAGTACTTCACACTCAAAGAGAGAGACAAGGACCATGTGAACTCTGTGTGAAAGGTGGGCACACAGAGGAAGGCTCACTCAGACCTGGGGGTCCAGAAAGGGGTCCAGGATGAGGCAGTGGTGGACTGAGGCCTGGACACCAAGTAGGAGTTGGGCAGCGGGTATTTCCAGGAGGAGTCCTGGACAGCCCCAGGCTGGGAGGGCGCAGTGCCTGCAGACCGCTCGGGCTGTGGCTGCCGCACAGGCTGGGGCAGGGCCTCGCTGGGTGACACAGCAGGCTCCTCCAGGGGCTCTGGCTTCTCCCCACGTGGGCAGCACACAAGAGGGACCAAAGGCCCCTGGTGGGGAGGTGTCTATTCTTCCCTCTTGTTGTTCATCCTGTTTAAAGATGAGTGAATGGCTCAGTTGTCCACATTCACCAACTGGGATTTGTACGTGCTGGTCTATGTCCTCCCAGAGGGGCTAAGAAGACACTGGACGAGGCCTTTCCTCCCAAAGCCTGGGAGATGTGGACACACAGACTGCAGCTGAGATCCAGCTGTGCTGGCATCCACAGGACGTGGCACAGGTCACCCTTGGCTGACCCAGGTTGGGGGAAGGTGCCTGCGATCAGTAACAGTGCTGGTAGGGCTGACCCCACGTCACTTAACACTGGGCACGGCGGCTTGATCTCTGGTAGCCACATCTTTGGTGGACATCAGCATGGACCTGGGTGATGACTCACAGCTTTTTTTTTTGGGTTGGAGTGGATGTGTGTGGGTGTGTGTAATCTTTTTAAATTTTTTTTAGCTTTATTGAGATATGATTCATAGACTTTACAACTCACCCATGTGAAGTGCACAATTCAATCGTTTTGGTGTATTACATTATCACTTTTTAAAAATTGTGGTAAAATGTATGTAACATATATATGCCATTTTAACAGTTTTTAAATGTATAATTCAGTGGCATTAATTGCACTTACAGTGTTATGCAACTGTCACCATATCTATTTCCAAAACTTTTTTATTACCTCAAAGAGAAACTCTGCCTAGTGGTTATTAAACAATAATTTCACATTCCCACTTTTCCTAAATCCCTCCATCCCCTCAACCCCAAACCTCTAATCTATTTTCTGCCCCTGTGAATTTGTCTATCTTAGATATTTCATGTAAGTGGAACTGTACAATATTTGTCCATTGATGTCTGGCTTATTTCACTTAGCATAATATTTTCAAGGTTCATCCATGTTGTAACAAGTATCAGAATTCATTTCTTTTTGTGGCTGAATAGTATTTCATTGTACACATGTACTGTATTTTGTTTACCTATTTGTTGATGGATACTTAAGTTATTTCCACCTTTTGGCTATTGTGAATAATGCTGCCATGAACTTTGATGTAAAAATATCTGTTCAAGTCTCTGCTTTTAATTCCTGTGGGTATATATGTTTCTAAGACTGGAATTGCTGAGTCATATGGTAATTCTATGTTTAGTTTTTTGAGGAGCCACCAATCTGTTTTCCATAAGAATTGCATCATTTTACACTTCCACCAGCAAAGTATGAGAGTTCTAATTTCTCTATATCCTCACCAACAGTTATTTTCCATGTTTTATTTTTAAATTTTTATTACAGTCATCTTAGTGGGTGTGAAGTGATATCTCCTTGTGGTTTGATCTACAGTTCCTTAGCCACAAATGGTGTCGAACATTTTTTTCATGTGCTTATTGGCCATTTGTATTAAGTACACCTTCTTTAGAGAAATGTCTATTTTAGTTTTTTTGCCCATTTAAAAATTGGTTTATCTGTCTTTTTGTTGTTGAATTGTAGGTGTTCTTTATATATTCTGGATATTAAACCTTTACAGATATATGATTTCCAAATACTTTTTCCCATTCTGTAGGTTGTCTTTTCACTTTCTTCTTGATAACGTACTTGGATGATTCACAACCTTTTCAAAGCAGGTGAAATGGCCTTATCCCTCCTCTCCCTGCCTCCTCGCTGCCCCCATCTATAAGGCACACAGTCAAGTGATTGTGGGAGGGAAGGGACTTTGATGTGTGGGGACACCAAGGGAGATGTTCTCAATTTGGCTTTCTCAAAGAGGCCTTTCTTTCCGGAGGGTATCGCCCTGCAGAATATAAAATTCCTCATGATGAATTAATCATTTCCCATCTACAGAGGCTACTTTTCAAAGTAAATATCCCAATCATCTCCTCACTCCTGGGCAAAGTCCTAAGCTCTGCTCAGCCACATCTGCTTCTAGCCTCCCACGTGCCAGGATGCCGCATTCCAGGGCAGAAACACCGCCATGCAATCACAGAGCAATGCCGCTTCTAAGACCTTCATCTCTCCACTGCTTCATAATGGGGAAGAGAAGTGCGTGAATGTTTCAAATTAAGTCAGGGTGTGGGAACCTAGTCCTGCAATGAAATGACAGGGACCTCAAAGCTGGGGTCATTGCAAAGGAAGCTGTTTGTGTTTTCCATCTGAGCCCAAGACTGAACTTGGCGTTCTGGGGAGAGTAGTCAAGTTTCATTAACAGAGTCAGGTCCACTCCCACTCTCTGAGTCCCTTCTCAGCCCAGTTCATGCCCACACCTGCCGACAGCCCTCCCTCCGTCAGCCGTGCCCAGCTTGACAGATCCTGTGGACAGCAAGGTTGGATTTCTTCGCCGGGATCTGCCAGTGAAACTCAACCAGAGCTTTGGGCTTTTTCTTTTTTAAACATTTATTATGGAAAATTCTAAGCACATGCAAAAGAAAACCCCCAGGTTTCCATCAGCCAGCTTCAACTATTATCCATGCATGGCCAATCTTGTTTCAGTCTCACCCCACCTGCGCCTCCATGCCCAGTGCCATTTTGAAGCAAATTTCAGGCCTCACATAATCTCACTCATAAAGGTTTCAGATTATGTCTCTCAAAGATAAGTACTCATAAATATAAAGATATGGATCCATTATCACATGTCAACAATGTTAACAGTGACTCCCTGCTATCATTCCAAATCCAATTGCAGCTCACATTTCCAATAGCCTCATTAGTGTCTTTTAATGATCCTTCTTTTAAATCATGGATCCATTGGTTGATGCATTGTATTTGGTTGACATGCTTCTATTCGTCTGTAACTCCACTGGATTTCCAATAAGCTGGATCTGGTCCTTGGGAGGGTATAGTTCTAACCCTTGCCCTCCTCCCTTCTCACCCACAGAGAGAGCAGAGAAGGGCCCATGGACCCTGAAGGGCAGATGGACAGCCCAGGAGAGGCAGAGGTTCACTTGCACTTATTTCCTTCTCCCAAACCAGCCAATTAAACTAATGTCTCCTTTCTCTGGGGAGAAGGGAATGAGAGATGGAGAGAAACTGAAAGACTCATCCTGTATTTTTCCCTCCAGAGGAGTGTAGTGGAAATTCCATTCTCTCTTGGCAAACCCCAGGAATAATGCGGCCTCCAGCTTAGCCTCTATGCTTCATTCAACTAACTGGGAATGCCCCCCTCTCCTGAGACTCAAAGGAGAAACAGTCCTTTAAATGCCTCATCCCAACCATGCTGTACTACAGGATATGGTTCTTCAGAGCCGAGTAAGAAGTATGTGGCCAGTGCCATGACTAGACCCTGCCCTTAGGGTCTTGGGATCTGGTGGGGAGAAATAGGATAGACTTCAAAGTGAGCGACCAAACATATATGGCAGCTTGTGTGTTGTGGAGAATGATATCCTAATGCTGTTAAACAGGAGGCTAGTAGAAAGCCCCTGGTTTAGATGTTCTAATCTGATTCAAATGCCTTATTTCTAAGACAAGCTATCTCCAAATGGAAGATCCAGTGCTGTTCAGTTGTGTGTGGACAATGAAACACTAAATCCATCGCTGTGGAAACATGAACCCCATTGCATGTTCTGGTCCATAACCAACTCAAGTGTAGCTCCTCTGCTCACTGGAGGCTGTGAGGGACCAGGGCTGCTGAGCTTGAGAATTTTGGGGCACCCAGGCTCTCTCCAGGACCTGCTGGTGTGTTTTGTCTCCCTATAAGGACATCAAGTGCTCAACTTTCAAATGAGGGAAATCTGGCCTGGTCCTGTGGTTGTAGCTGAGCAGCATACCATCTTTCTCTAAAGCAAGTGTGAGCAGTACTCAGTCAGACATCAGAAATGAAAACTCCCATTCCCTATTTCTTCAAAATATTAAAATTATACTTCATAATATTTCCAATACAATTTAAAGCAAAAGTTAAATATACCTTTGTATATCTGTCAATCTGTACCTGTGTCCTTGAACTCTGAATCCATTGCCTACTTGAATGTGGATTAGATTGAACTTCACTATTTTTCTTCAGTGGATATTTTTTATCACCCTGAAGGTCTTTATAAGATTTAGTTGTTTACTGACTTCCACTTCTCATCTTATCTTTTAAAATCTATGGAATTTTCAGTTCAATGGACATTTTTATATTTAATTAACCAGTTGGCTTTTTTTCACACTTATTATTATTGAATGAACACATGAAGTAGTGAATAAATTACAGTTTTATATTGCTGAACAGAATTTCTCTACTGTACATGAAATGTTATATCTCCTGCATAAACTTGTACCAATTCTTCTTTTTATTTTTGGGCATGTTTTTGGCTTATTCTGTCAGGATTATTATTAATTTTTTTTAATAGACTTTATTCTTTAGAGCAGTTTTAGGTTCACAACTTGAGCAAAAAGTACAGAAATTTCCCATATGCTCCCTCCCCACAACACTATCAACATCCCCCATCAGAGTGAGACGTTAATTATAGTCAAGGGACCTACATGGACACATCCTTATTACCCAGAATCCATGGCTTACATTGGGGTTCAGCCTTGGAGTTGTACATTCTATGGGTTTGAACAAATGTATAAGGACATGTGTCCACCATTATAGCATCATACAGAGTAGTTTCAGTGCACTAAAAATCCTCTGTGCTTTTCCTTTTCTCCCTCCCACCTCCCAACTTCATTATCAAAAGACAAAATTACCACAAATTTAGTCTGAACATCTAATTGGCTTTTATTTGCAATGCTAAGATAGAGCAATACTTCATTCCATTAAATAGAATGAGTGCTCTGGTGAGCTGAGCTGAGCAGAGGTTTATAGGCAGAAAAGGGCTGAAGAAAGCAGAAATGGGAAAGGTTCCTTCCTTACAGGGTTAGAAACAGAGGGGACTTCCTTATGATGCAGACTCAGGTTGGCTGGAAATCTCCTGTTTTTTTGGAGCTGGGGAACCGACCCATTTCAAAGTTCAGTTTGATGGTGTGGCACTTAGCACAAGTGACTCCATTCTTATTTGTTCTGGTCTGTTGGGAGCCTAGTGCAGGAGCTCACTCCAAACTAATGGCCTCCCATAAAATTGGTTTAACACTACCCATTGGCTTTTCAGGTCCTTGGATTTTGACTTCTCTTTCCAGACTCTGGCATCTCTTCTGTCTTCCAGACCACTAGGGCTCTTGAGTTTCCGTCTTTAGACTCTTGAGAATTTTGCAAGAATTTTTGATCCTGAGGTTGTTCCTTACTTAGCCACCTGCAACTACACCCCCTTTCTTTGTCTCATTGACTGCCATTGTAAACTAATTTATTCATGTAAATCAAGGAATCACAAAACAAAACATACTGAGTCAGGGCAGAGCAGGGAAATAAAAGAATGTATGGTAATGTTATAGTAATAGCATTTTGATTGCTCAAAGAGCATTATTTTTCCCCAAGGCTATGAACAAAGGTTGTTGAGTTGTATGATGGGCAGTACTCTGTTGGAATATATTTATTTTAATTTTATAATTGCAACTTCTAGGGTTAGATCATCTCAAGGCACAATTACAGAGGAATAACAATTAGTTAATTGAAATATGTGACTGGTATAAAATTACCAGTTTAAAAATCAGTAAAACATACGAAGATCTATCTTACTTATACAAATTAAGACTGAAAGGTTATGTTGTCTTGGCCAAGGACCCAGTTGCAAAAGTAGAGGGTAATTCAACCTCATGTAATTCCCCAGTTCAAGCTGTGATGATGAATGTCCACTACACTTATTTTATGTTGACATAGAGTGGTTAACCTAAGCACAAATGTTTGATAATAACAGTGTATATAGCAGGCCTGGAAATATGAGGCTTGTTCACTATTTCAGAATTAACTTTTGCAGTGATAAAAGCCACGGAAGGAAGGAGAGAACAAGGATAAGGAGAAAGAGGAGAAGAAAAGGAAAATTCTTGACATAAATTCTTCATCGACAGGCGATTTTCATTAAAACAGGGCTAGGATCAACTCTGGAAAGCTTGGTAAATCCCTGATAAGGTGCCCAGATGTTCTGATGAACTTTCTTGGGGTTTTTGCCATTTCAAGTTTATGTGTTTTGCCCAAAGGCCAAAAATTGGGATGGTCCCAACATCTGATATGGAGTGTTCAAAGAAGTGCCCCTCCTAGCCTCTGGACACTGAATGGCCACTGGGGAGACTGCAAATTGGATCAGCCTAATAGAAACTGTAGTCAAGCCTGGAAGCAATATTGTGGCTCACTTTTCCAGGAACAGTGTTACAAGAAAGAAAGGATTCTTGGGATCTATTCACTGCCTAACCATAATGGGTATGTTTTTCAAGGTGCAGGCTGCCTTCTAAAAACCCCATACATTTTCTTTTTTCTTTTCTTTTCTTTTCTTTTCTTTTCTTTTCTTTTCTTTTCTTTTCTTTTCTTTTTTCTTTTCTTTTTTTTTTTGAGACAGAGTCTCACTGTATTGCCTGGGCTAGAGTGCCATGGCATCAGCCTAGCTCACAGCAACCTCACACTCCTGGGCTCAAGCAATCCTTCTGCCTTAGCCTCCCAAGTAGCTGGGACTACAGGCACGCGCCACCATGCCTGGCTAATTTTTTTCTATATATTTGTTTTTAGTTGGCCAATTAATTTGTTTCTATTTTTAGTAGAGAGGGGGGTCTCGCTCTTGCTCAGGCTGGTTTCGAACTCCTGACCTTGAGCGATCCTCCCGCCTCAGCCTCCCAGAGTGCTAGGATTACAGGTGTGAGCCACCATGGCCGGCCAAAAGACCCCATACATTTTCAAGTCTGGTTCTTGAAGGCCTGGGCACGGGAAGATTTACTCAAAAACCATTTATCCATGATTTCTTGGTTGATGTCCCAGGCTCTAGGGATTGAGAGATGAATAGAGAAGGCTCTCTTTGCTTGAGGAACTTACAGGCATGTATAGTGAGGCATATGTAAACTGACAAAGACCACGACATGCCCGAAGCACAAGGACACTATTTTACTCAGGTTCTGAGATCCTCAAAACCACAAGGGAGTCTCAGTGTAGGTCCAGTTGCTTGTCCCACAAAACTACAATTATTGAGACAGTGAGGATTACCAAGGAAGAAAGGAATTTTTAATTACACAGATGTCTTGTCAGGAGAATGGGAGAAGCTTCCTCAAATCCATCTCCCCAACAAAGGTATATCCTGGGCTTTTAAAGGAGGGGCCATGTGCCTTGGGGCAGGTCATGGGGTATCTCACTAGGGGCTACATGCATTGAGGGCAGGTTGTGGGGGATGGTGAATCTTGGCAGCAGGAAGTCTGCCCTGGGGACTTCAGAATCTCAACTCCTACATTGTGTAGAAAATCCATCATTTCAGACTGGGCATAGTGGCTCTCACCTATAATCACAGCACTTTGGGAGGCCGAGGTCAGATGATTGCTTGAGGCCAGGAGTTCAAGTCCATCATTTCTGGGAAACAACTCAAAGGGTCAGGTAGTTAAGGGGGAGGATTATAAAAAACACATAGCAGGGAGGCTGGTATGGAATATGGTGGACAAGAAAAACCACCAGCCAGCTTGCTTCTGTAAGAAAGATAGATTTTAGATCAAAGTGAAAAAAACAAACAGGCAGACAAACATAGATCAGATGAGGGTCGGAAGCCTGAAATTACAGGAGACGTCACCAGAAGAAGTTGTGGAGCAGAACTGGAAAGAGAAAGGCATTGGCAGGGTCTAAACCCCGAGAGGCTTGGAGACCAGTGACAAATGTAGGTAGAGTGGAGTTAAATTTCCCCTCCCTTGCATCTCGTACTGCTGGTGGGCTCCTGAGCTGCTGGAGAGACCTGCCAATACCAGCCCAGAGATGGCCACCACAAGTGAGCTATGAGCCTCGTGCAGACAGGGCACTGGGCTCCCAGAGCCCATGGGCAGGCCCCATATTGCCTCATTCTCTCCTACCCCTCCCCTCCCCATGGCTGCTGAGAAAGACAATTTAGCCACCTCTCAGAGGCATTTGCAGGGAATGAGACCTTTCCTTTTGGGGTCCTATAGCAGACTGAGGGGTACCTGGACTGTTAGCTCCCCACCTGCCAGCCCTCCCAGGTGCTGCTTGCCTGGTGACTCCAGGAGAGCTGGGCAAATCTCTAGGCAGAGAGACATTGATCCAGCTTGGCCACCCTGTGGGTGACTTGAGACCAGCACTCATCTCCCTGGCAGGGTCAGGGTTTGATCTCCAGGCCCTGGGAACAGGCCTGCAGGCCAGATTCTGCACACCCAGGTCTCGATTGCACTGTCTAGGGGCACAGAAGGGATATTTGTGAACTAGTCTACTGAGGTGTGTGTGCCTTTAGGAACAGATCAGTGTGCTTAAGGGGCAACCCTCCTCCCATGGGAGGGCCCCACTCCCAGTTCAGGCTGTGATCCTAGCCAGGAACTTCCCAACTTGCATCAGAGTCAGGGGAGATCCACTGGCTTGAGGTCCTGCCTGCTGGCAGAGACCCAAGAGAAACTGAAATAAGGGAGGGTGGAAAGGAGCAAGGCCTGCTCCAGACTGTAGGTCTCAGCTAGCTCCACCTGCACATGCAGACTTTTTGGCTGAGTGGGGCCATTTCAGCCCCTCCCTGGCAGCTTTGCCCAGAAGCAGAGAATAGACCTTTGACCCCTGCTAACAGCATTTGTGGAGCTAGAGGGCAGGCTCACCCAATGCGGCGCCACCCAGCCCCACTCCCCCACCTGCCCCTGCTGAGGTGGAGAATAAAGACTCACCTGGAAGTCTTAGGGTCACACCTACTGCTTGGGGCATTAAAGTGCCTCTCCAGAGGAAGGAGAACTGATTACAGGGCCCGAAAACAACACTGCAGCTTGTACCTCCCAGCAAGTGCCACCTACTGACAGGGTGGTCAATTTGCACATCCATTTACTGCACATACTGACTCATCTTACAGGGTGCGGTTGAATCTCACTCACAAACACCACCTACTGGCTCAGAGACTAAACTGGGTGTGTCACTATCTAAGCAAAAATCTAAATGTAAGAAGCAACAGCTGCTCCAGATGGGAAGGAATCAGCAAAAGAACTCTGGAAGGATGAAGAATCAAATGGAAAACACAGCCCCAAAAGGGAATACCAGCCCTCTAGCAATGGATACCAACCAAATTCACAATACTAAAATGACAGAAGAAGAATTTCAAATGTGGATTGTAAGAAAACTCAACAATACGCAAGAGAAAATGGATACACAACACAAAGAAACCACACACACAAAAAAGAAAAAATCCAGGACTTGGAAGAAAAATTCACAAAAGAATTTGAAATATTAAAGAAAAGTCAAACAGAACTTCTGAAATTGAAGAATTTATTCAAGTAATTACAAAACACAGTGGAAAGCCTCAAGAATAGGGTATATCAAATAGGAGAAAGAATCTCAGGAATTGATGATAACACCTTTCAATTAAATGAGTCAGTTGCAGAGACAGAGCAGAGAAATAAGAGAAAAGAGCAAAGCCTACAAGAAATGTAGGAGTATGTGAAGAGGCCTAACATGAGAATTACAGGCATCCCTGAGGCTGAAGAAGAAAATACACAAGGGTTGGATAAACTATTTGAGGACATAATGGAGGAAAATTTCCCTGGCTTTTCTAAAAATCTAGATATCCAGGTGCAAGAAGCTCAAAGGACTCCTGGGAGATTCATTGCAAACAGGAAGACATCATGACACATAGCCATCAGACCGCCCAAAATGAGCACAAAAGAGACCCTCCTACAAGCTATAAGGTGACAAAAGCAGGTAACCTACAAAGGAAAACCCATCAGATTAACTGCAGACTTCTCAACTGATTCTGTCCTGCCTAGAATTGTGTATCCTGCAAAACTAAGTTTCTTATATGAAGGAGAAATAAAGACCTTCTCAGAGGAGCAAAGACTGAGGGAATTCATCAAGACAAGACCTGCCTTCCAGGAAGTACTCAGAACAGTGTTACACATGGATCAGCACAATAAACACTCACCAGCGTAAAATCATCCAAAAGCTAAAGGTCAAAGGCCAGATACCACAATGCCTCAGGAGAGAAAGCAAAGCAACAAAGTTCAACTCAACAGGATGAACAGAAATCTGCCCTACTTATCAATTCTTTCAATAGATGTGAATGGCTTGAACTGCCCACTAAAGAGATACAGGCTGGCCAAAGGGATAAATATATACAAGCCAAGTATCTACTGTTTTCAGGAAATACATCTAACCCAAAAGAATGTATTCAGACTCAAGGTAAAGGGATGGAAAACAATATTTCAGGCAAACAGAAGTCAAAAGAAAGTGGGCGTAGCAGTTCTGATTTCAGATAACTTAGTTTTCAAACCAACAAAAGTCATGAAAGACAAAGATGGTCACTATATAATGGTGAATGGTACAATTCGACAAGAAGACATAACAATTCTAAATATTTATGAACCTAACTCAGATTTTATGCATCTGATTTTATGCATTTTGCTTTATGCATCCAGATTCATAAAGCAAATTCTACTTGATCTAAACAAAATAATACAAAGCAACCCCATAATAGCCAGGGACTTCAACATCCTTCTGACAGAACAGGACAGATCCTCCAGACAGATAATAAACAAAGAAACAATGGATTTAAACAGAACTCTAGAACAAATGGGCCTGACAGACATTCACAACTCATCAGTTTATGGGACATTCTTTAAGATTGACCATATCCTAGGCCACAAAGCATGTCTCAACAAATTTTTTAAAAATAGAAATTATCCCATGCATCTTCTCAGATCACAGTGGAATAAAACTAGAAATCAACTCCAACAGAAACTCTCATCTCTACACAAAGTCATGGAAACTAAGCAACTTTCTGCTGAACAATTATTGCATTAAGGAGGAAATTAAGATAGAAATCAAAAGATTCTTTGAATTAAATGATAAAGGAGACACAAGCTATCAAAATCTGTGGGACACAGCTAAAGCAGTCCTGAGAGGAAAATTTATATCCATAAATGCCTACATCCAAAAGA